>PVIY010020254.1:0-44371 GCA_004026745.1 Myrmecophaga tridactyla | reverse complement strand
CATAAAAGATTTTAATTCAGATTAAAATTTTTGAAAATCAAAACAGGTGTGTTGAATTTGTCATTTTTGTTCTCCTGAAAGTTTCTCCATGAAGAAGTCTTTTGGTTATAATAACCATACTTTTTGAGTCTGTTGGGGATTGTACCATATGCCCCTCAAAAGACATCTTCTATTATTAATCTATATTCTGTGTGTGTGGACCCATTTGTAAATAGGACCTTTAGAAGATGTTAGTTAAATTGTGACCAAATTGAACAAGTGTGGGTCTTTTCATCTGTATTATTGGAGCACTTATAAAGAGAAAAAAATCAGATATATTCAGTAGCCAGAAGATGTAGAAGACAGAGGTCAGAAAAAGCCATAGGAGGAGACCAAGGACAGTGACATGTGAGGGAGGACAGCCATCACCAGAATCCAGTTGACACCAGGAGAAAACAGTCTTGCTGACATCTTGATTTTGGATTTCTACTTTCCAAAATCAGCCGGTATATGTTTGCTGTCTAATCCAATCCATTGTGTGGTATTTATCATGGCAACCTTGGCAAACTTATATACAAAATTCAAAAATAAGTTTAGTTTTCAATATTTGGGTGCAGTGTCTTTGAATAGTATTTATATTATCCTGCTAATGTTTAAAGAAATGAAGTGGAAGCTTTTCATCTCTCCCTCCTCTAGAAAATATTAAATAAAATTATAGTCTTCATTCCTTCTTAAAAAGAGTATTTTACCAGGAAGAAAAATTTTGAGGGTCATGGGAGAGTTAGGCTTTTGCACAGTTATTTAATATTTGCCAAGTCCATTGTTATACTTAAGTGTTGGAAATCCATATTTTCTTAGAAACACATTATTTTCATTCAAGTTTTCAACTTCATATTTCATTTGTTTTAAACTCTTTGCAGCAAGGAGATTTGATAACTCTTCTCTGGAACTCTGTAACACATTCTGCATTTGTAGTCATTGCCTCATTTTCACTCATTTTTGGCACTTTTCTACTTTTTGTATATTTAGTTTAGATAATTGTGCTTGTTTGAAATTGTTATGTTCCCCAGAAAACCCATGTGCTTTTAATCCCATCATGAGGTTCACACCTCTTGTGGGGAGGAACATTTTGATTAGGTTGTTTCCATGGAGATGTGACACTGCCCCTGAAGGTGGGTCTTAACCAGCTTCCAGATTCCTTTAAGAGGGAAACATTATAGAGAAAGTTCAGACATAGACATATGGAGATGGAGACGGAAGATATCTCAGGAGATGCCAGAAGATGAGAGAACCATGGGAAACCAGAAGCAGGGAGAGAAGGACAGCAGATGTTACCATCTGCCTTCTTATATGACAGAGGAAGCTGCATGCCAGTTATCCTTCTTCTGAGAAGGTATCTTCTTTTTGAGGCCTTAATTTGGACATTTTCAAGACTTTAAAATTGTGGCTTGTAACTTTAAAAATCCCTTTTAAAAAAAAGCACAATGAATTTCTGCTATATTTCATTCCAGGAGTTTTAGCAAACCAAAACAAATTTTAGTACCAGAGAAGTGAGGTGCAGTAATTTGCAAATATCAAAAATGAGGAACAACTTTATGAATGGATAAGGGAGCAATTCTGGAAGAATTGTGAAATACTTGTTAGAGAAAGCCTATTTTGCTTTGAAGAGACTGTTGGTAGAAGTATGGGTGCTAAATGTTCTTCCAATGAGGTCTTAGATAGAAAAAAATGAATGTGTATTGCAAACTGAAAGGAAGGTGACTGTGCTCATTTAAAACTGTTAAGTACCCCCAGAAAAGCCATGTCTTTTAACCTATTCCAATTTTGTGGGGGCAGACCTCTTATTTAGGGTGAGAAACTTTGATTAGGTTATTTCCATGGAGATGTTACCCACCCAATTGTGGGTGCAATTTTTTGGATTAAGTGGTTTTTATCGGGATGTGACCCACCCAATTATGGGTGGGACTTTTTGATTAAGTGGTTTCCATTAAGATTTATCTCATCCATTCAAGGTGGGTGACTTACTGGAATCCTCTAAGAGGTAATCATTTTGGAAAAAGCTTAGAGCCAACACAGAGACCTCTGTAGATGCAGAAAGAAAATGCCTCTAGAGAAGTTGTTTGAAATCAGAAGCCAAAGGACCAGCAGATGCCAGACACATGACTTCCCAACTGATAGAGTTGTTCCAGATGCCATCAGCCTTTCTTGAGTCAAGGTATCTTCCTATGGATGCCTTAGGTTGGACATTTTTATGGCCTTAGAGCTGTAAACTTGTAACTTATTTATTCCCTTTTAGAAAGGTCAACCCATTTCTGGTATTGCATTCTGACAGCATTAGCAAACCAAAACACTCCTCTTCCTATACAATGAATAAAAGGGTTTCAGTGACAAGATTTTTACAATCACTTAGTCACAAGATAAAACCTTTATGGCTATACAATCATTTTCAAAGATCAAGGCCACTGGGTTACAATTGCAGCTATTTCCTTCTATTAGCTGTTCTAATTCACAAAACTAACAAAGAAATAGCCTTATAATGATTCAGTAGTGAAAAACATTTGTTAAATCCTAACTTCTCTGTTACAATTTTGATCAGCCTCACAATCTTTAGGGGTATATTGACAATGACTATTTGTTCTAATATGTTGAACCTGCTGGAATGTAATATATACCAGAAACAGGACACCTTTTTAGAAAGGGCACTTACTAAGTTCCACATTTATTGTGCTAAGCCATAAAAATGTCTAAATTAAGGCAAGGTTATACAAATGTCCAATCTAAGGCATCCTAGGAAGGATGCCTTGGTTCAAGAAGACCAATGACCTTTTGGGGTTTTTCTCTTCACTGAAAAGACACATGGCAACGTCTACTGGATTTCTTTCCAGGCATCTTTAACAGCTTACCCAGGGGCATTTTCTTTATGCATCTCTAAAGGTCTCTGGCTTTGTGGGCTCTGTTCATTCTAAAGCTTTTTTTTTTCTTTCAAAATGGTTCCCTTTAAAAAGTTCTCCAGTAAGTAACCACACCTAGAATGGATGGAGACACATCTCCATGGAAACCATTTAATCCAAAGTTAGTGCCCACAATTGTGTGAGTCACATTTCATGGAAAGAATAAAAATGATCCCAGAAATATTGAATGAGGATTAAAGAACTTTCTGGGTACACAACAGATTTAAACTGGCACATTCCACCATTTGGACCCCCAAAAGACATTTTCTTTCCAAATGCAAAATGCATTCATTCCAAACAATATCAGAAGGTCTTAAACCATTTCAGTAACAATACAAATACAACACAAAGTTAAAATCAGTACAAAATCTCATCAAAGTCAGCTACAGCCATAGTCGGCTCTAAGGCAAAAAGTTCTCCTCTGGCTCTGGACCTATGAAGCTCAGAACAATTTATTTGCTGTCAATATACAAAGGAGGGACAGTCATAGGATATATGCTTCCATACCTATAGGGAGGAATATAAAGGTAAATAGGGGCCACTGGATCCAGAGAGTTACAGAAAGCTACAGAGTAAGCTCCATTAGTTTTCAAAGTCAGAGAGTCATTTATCGTTTGGGCTTTAGAAAGCAGCAGTCCCACCCTTTCCAAGGGCCTATGCATTTGCCTGGTTCTTTCCAAATGCAAGTTTGTGGGACATTGGAAAGACTACCTTTTTCTCAACTCCACCCTCTCCAAACATTGGTGCCACACCCAGGCTCTCTGCCATTTCCAGGGCACACACTCAATCTCTCCTGAACAATGCAGTGGCAACCAGGCCCTCTCCAATCCCCAAGGAATGTGCCCCACCCTCTGCAAGGCTTGAGGTGACACAACTTTCACTGATCAATGAGGTGGAATGCCTACCTTTTACCTCTGGGGAAAACTCACCCTCTCCAAGTAGTTGGATGGGTCACTCTCCTGGTCCAAGATTTCCTGGCTTTAGACCTTAACTTCCATGGTTCTACCTCCAAATTCATATTTCCTGCGATTTGTCCCTTTTCTGTCTCTTTTAGTCCAAATGGGCAGTGTTTTTGTTTATGCAGATCCCACAGCACTCTCATTGATTTTCTATGTAATACACTTGGATCATGTCAATAAGAAAAAAGGACTTTCCACAAATCCTTCCTGGACAACTCCATCTCTAATCATGGCTTTTTCTGAAATGGCTGACTGGTTCCATGTTTGGTTAAATCCTCACATGGGGCATTATTCTCCAGATCTCCCTTTCTGGAAGCACGGAATTTTTTTTTCTCTGTATGCTGTATGGGAGCGATCACATTTCATTCTTTTTCCATGTGAATATCCCCTTATTGTAGCACAATTTGTTGAAATTTTGTTTGTTTGTTTTCATTTTTCTTGTTTGTTTGTTTTTGGGATTTGCATGGACCAGAAATCAAACCCAGGTCTCCCACATGTAAGAAAATCTATTTCAGGTTTCTTTGTATGCAAGACTTCTGTTCTCAACTTATCTCTTTCCTCCTGCATTTCACTATAAGCTGCAAGAAAAAACCAAGCTGCACTTTCCACACTTAATTTTGAAATCTCTTCTACTAAATATCCAAGTCCACGTCTTTTAAAATTTGCTTTACATCCAAAGCCAGTCAATTTTGCCAGATTCTTTGTCAATTTAAAGCAAGGATCACCTTCCTTCCAGTTTGCAGCAACCCATGCATCATTTCTGTTTAAGAGGTATGCTAAAATCCACATTTCTACCAACAATCTCTTAGATAAAACCCAGGGTATGATTTAGGGTTTTAAGGAATACCATTGATTGGAGCTTGGCATATCATGGCAATTTCTGATATCTGACTGAAGCATGCATAAGAATAACCTCCAGAATGAACTCTCACCTCTATTTAAAATACCTTAGCCACGGAAATCTGATATTGCTTAATTTATTTTCCCTCTTTTGGTCAAGAAGTCGTTGTCAATACAATGATTCCATGGCCAGGCTCATCCCTGGGAGTCATATCCCACATTGCCAGGGAGACTTATATCCTTGGAAATCATGTCCCATGTAGGAGGAAGTATAGTGCATTTATTTGTAGAATTTGCCTTACAGAGAGAGAGAGAGAGAGAGAGAGAGAGAGAGAGAGAGAGAGAGAGAGAGACCACACGTAAGCAACAAAAGAGGTTCTCTGGGGGTGACTTAGGCATAATTATAGATAGGCTTGGTTTTGCCATTACAGAAATAAGTTTCATAAGGGCAAGCTTCAAGATTGAGATCTTGGCTAATTAAATTGGTAGTCTCTAATGCCTGAGAGAGTATCAGGAATTTCCCAGGTGGGAAAGTTTTATAGTTCTATTTTTTTCTCTAGTCCCTCAAGGGACTTTGCAAATACTCTTTTATTTTCTGTCCTCTGGAATGTATCAGGATACTACTTTAAGCTATACAGAATAACATGATCTCATACCCTACTCCAGGCTCTATGTATTTAGGGTGTTTAAATAACCCAACAGACAAGTTAAGTTAGATAGTGTGCTACAGAAAATTTAAATATTGGTCTCTTACTTTAGTCTCTCATGGAAGTTGGAGATTTAAATACAGGTACTATCATTATTCACCCTGTATTCTGCTTTACTAGTCATAACCAAATCAGCTTCATTCATTTCTCAAGTGAAGTCAAAATTTCTCCACCCAACAGCTGTTAAAGAAGCTGAAAAACAGATCAGACTTCAATTAGAGTTATTATTTTTGACATGCTGCATTTCTTTCTATTTACCATGGATTTCTGGTATTATTTTTGTCATTGTAAAGAGTCTTTACTTTTCTTCGAAGTCAATTTGACATTGACTTTTTCCTTATTTTTCTGGTCTTCTTTCTCTATTCATTTTGAACCCCTGAGATATTTTATTTGAGAGATATTTATTTTATGAAACATATTGTTAAGTTATATATTTTTGATAATTTTCTGAGTATCTTTATAGTTATATTTATATAATTACATTTGGTGAAAAAATTAGGTTTAATTTCATTGCACTATTTTACCTATTAAAACATATCTTTATAATAGCATATAATCTGCTTCATGATCTGGGCCCCTGCAATTTTTCTCCCATTAAGTCTTCCAATTTGCAAGTTCATATTCCATTTTAATTCTTTTGCAAGACTGTTCATTTGCTAGATAAATTATGCCCTAAGCTTCTAATTTCCTTATGTGTTGACTTTACAAGGGAAATTATTTATATCAATGCATAGTAGGAGATTTGCAATAGATAACACAAATATCTGTCCTTTTTTTTTTTTTATCCCATCCCAGCTCTATCTCCAGATGCTTGCTAGAATGTTCTGGGACCTTTGTCCCAGTGCATTCATTAGATTTATGTTCTGTAGTTACTATTTTAGGATTTATACTATTTATATCCTTTATGGTTATATAAATAGATTCAATCTTTCATAGCATACCCTCACATCATTTTTTTCTCTGTTCCTGATTTGATGATTTCCCTTTACTTCTTTTTATTATTTTAATTTATGCCTTGAAATGACTGAATTAATTAAGACGTTATTTTCAAGATAGATTGTTGTTTTTCATATCTTCTGAGTCCACATGTTTGAAAAACACTATTACTATAATACCGGAACTACTGATAATGAAATTCTTAATCCATATAGTTTTTCATTCATTTGACATCGTAATCATAGCTTTATGGTAATCAGGAATTGAATATTGTTTAAAAATAGTCTGATAGAAAAATTTATCCCCCCACTAAAGTAGACTTCTATTTAAATTCCAGAAGGAGTCCTTTCTTGTCCTCAATATGTCTTAGTGTTGAAAAACAGCTATCAATTTTTTCTTGGACAGAGATTGATCTTAAATATTTTATGGACTTTTGTCCAACCTCTAATAGCTTTGAATATGTCATTGTGTATTTTTTAGTTCAATAATTTAGATCAATATTTGCATTTTCTCACTGATTGCTGTGATCTTTTCTGTTATTTCACTCTGCAGTCATGTCCTTTAAGCCTTTACTTCAGTTAATTTGATTTTTGAGCTTTTATATTTTTTATTTTCTTTTCCTAAATATTTTAATTTTTACATTTTGTTTGTGTCCAAATATTTTGGCTACATAATCTCTCTTTTCTTCCTCTATCTCATCATTTCAATATTTTTCATTTTTATTAAATTACTTAATCTAAGTAATTTACACAATATTTGTCATGGAAAAAGTCATTTTACTTGTTCTTCTTTCTTCTGTAGCTTACATAATCAATATCTTTCTTCTCAGACATTATAGTTGCTTGTTTTCTATTTTTTCATTCATGTGTACTCTTAACATATATATTTTTTTCTATGAAGATATTACATATAAATTAGAATGAAACTGAGTTATATTCTGGGTTTTTCTTTCATTAAAAAATTTTATAAATTTTGGATGGGTTACTGATCTGTAATGGGAATAAAATGTATTTCTACATATTGATATAGCATCCAGACAACTGATTAAAAAAAAGCCATAAGAAATTTACATAAGTGATAATACCAATTTATATCCCTATAATCAATGTAACATTTCTATTGCCCGCCCTTGACAATTTGGCAATATTTGCTACTGTCATTTTTTCCTTTTTTCTGTCATTCTGGTTGGTGTGTAGTCTGCTCCCCTGTAATTTTTATTTAGAGCCCTAATATAAAGAATTTAGAACTCCCATATTTGCTTTTTGATGTGAAGATGATATTTATACATTCTGTGTATGATATCTTTGGTTTTATGTGTTGCAAATATTATCTCCCACTTTGTAGCCTGATCTATTTTTCTTCTAATGACGTTGTCCACATCGATAAATCTTAGTTAATGTAGTCAAATTTATCATTATTTTATCTTATGATAAAAGTTTTGTAATTTCAGATTAAATATGTTTCCAATCACTAAATCCTAAAGGTATTGTTTGAAATCATTTTCTGAATTTGTTTTTGCGAATTTACCATTCCTATTTGCATTTATAATCCATCTAGAATTTTATTCACTATGATGAGATGTAGGGATCAAGCTGCATTTTATTCCATACAAGTTTTCAAATTGTTATAACTATATTCTTTGAAAAGACAAAGGATTTTTCTAATTCTTTGCAATGGTATTTTGTAGCATCAGTTTTCTATTTTTACCTGTTTCTATGTAGGTCAGTTTCTGGGCATTGCATTCTGTTCCATTGGTCTAATTGCATATCATTTTGTGTTAATACAGTAAACTTATATTAGTCCTAATGGTAAGTACAGAAATCCTCCCACTTTTTTCCATCTATATAGGAGTGTTTTGGTTACATGTGAATTTCCAGATAAATTCTAGTATTAGCCTGTTAATCTTCTTAAAAATGTCATTCGAGGGAAACTGAACTAATTATAATATTAATCTTTCCATCCCAAGATTATAATCCATCCCCCCAGTTATTTAGATCTTCTTAAACTTGCCTCAATAATGCTTCCCCCAACATAAAAATATTTGAACATTCATAATAGAATTATTTCCATTAATTTCATATTATTTAGTGGTATAATAAATTTCTAAAAATGTTTTTGTTGATATTTGGAAGTACAGATCCTTGTAATAATGACCTTGCACTCAGACAAACCTGCCAAATTTAATTATTAATTTGAAATATTGTTCCTAGGAACTTTGGGTATTACTACTTACACATATCTGTGAAAAATGGACATTTATATTCTCAAATTTTAATTCAATATATCTCTTTTTCTCTCATTATTTTGATGAGATACATCTAATACAATGTTGAGCAGATGGAGCTGGAAAAATTCTTGGCTTACACTTAATCTTAGAGGAAAATATCTCAACTTTCATCGTTTGATTATTTTTATTTTTATTTTTTTGTATGGGCAGGCACTGGGAATCGACCCTGGGTCTCTGGCATGGCAGGTGCGAACTCTTTCCCTAATCCACCATGGCCCACCCTAGATTACATTTTAATATTTCTTTTTTAGATACCCATTTCAGATTAAGGAAGTTATATTCTCATCTTAGTTTTCTATAAGTTTTCATCATAAATAAATGTTAAATTTAATCAAATGCTTTACCTGTGTCCACCAAGATGTGCGTTCTCCTTTTTACTTTTAATGTGCTGGACTACCTCGGTTGATCTTCAAATATGAATCCAACATGCAATCCTGTAATAAAGACAAGTTGATTTCAGATATTTTATTTTATATGCAAGAATAATTTCATTAACATATTATTATGACAGTTGTATTTCTATGTCAGATTGACCATCAATTCTTTGACATTTTAATGATAGTTTTTCTTAGTTACTTTGTTCTTAAGGGTGTTGGGTAGTCTTTCCTTTTTTTTATAATTTCTGATGGAATTTCTATTCATTTATCATTATATTTTCATTAAATATGTGGAAGAATTCCCCAACAAAGTCATCTGAGTCTGATGGTTTTATGTGAAAAGGATTGTAATTACAGATTTATCTATTGTAGCAGTTATAGTTGTAGCAGTTTCTTCTTTGGGTAGTTTCTTTTTTTTTCCCCCTTCTGTTTGTTTGAAAATGAAAGTAAATATTTTTAAGTTTTTTTTTTATTTGGTATTTACATGGGCAGGCATCGGGAATCAAACCCAGGTCTCCAGCATGGCAGGAGAAAATTCTGCCTCTGAGCCACCATCGCACTGAACTTTTAAATTATTTTTAATACAGAATTTCTTAATTTTAGTTCTAATATTCTATAAAATTACTGTTTTGTACTTATTGCATTTTATGCACCTTGAAGTAGTCATTGCCTACTATAATGGTAATGCATTTATTATCAAATATTGTCTTCTAAGACCATTGTTGTTTATCTATCATATTCAGATTAGTCATCCACCTGGAATTTATTTTTGTATATTATGTGAGGTAGGCTCAAGTTTCTTTTCTTAAAATGCTTTTTTATTTTACCCTGGCGCAGTTATTAAAATGTCCTTATTTTCCCTGGCTCGGAGGTACCACCTTGGTACCGCAAATGAATATTGTCTGTGATTTGTGTGTGTGTGTTTTTCAATTCCACTCTATAACTCCATCCCTTTATCAACTGTACTGTCTAAATTATTAAAACTTTTTACATTGAAAGTTTATTACCAGTATATATCTTCTACCTTGTTACTCTTAAAGATTGCCTTGTCTATTCTCGACATTTGTATTTGCATATATATTTGAGCCATCTAATTTCACACACACACTCACACACACACAAACCACTGCAGTACCTCCAACACAGTAACTATCACCACCACAACAAAAACGCTGCTCTAATTTTTTTTGTTTTTTGGATGCTGTGTGGTGAGGACACATTTCATTATTTTTCCACGTGAGTATCCCGTTATTGCAGCACCATTTGTGGAATTTTTGCTTGTTTATTTTGTTGTTTGTTTTGCTTGTTTCTTTGTTTTTTGTGAAGTGCATGGTCTGGGAATCGAACCCAGGTCTCCCACATGGCAGGTAAGAATTCTACCACTGAACTACTTTTGTACCCCTGCTCTAATTTTTATTGTGATGGTTTGATATTTGAAGATCAGTTTTGGGAGAAATTGTATCTTTCTAATATTAAGTATTTCGATTTTTTATCTTGTTATATCCCTTCATCTACTTAGTTTCTTTTTTTGAATCTTAAACATTTTTGTAAAGAACACAGGGTGGTGGACCTGCACATCACATCTTTCATTAAGCATGTTCCTAGGTATTAACTGTTGTCAGAGATTATGATAAATGATATCCTTATTCAAATTTATTTCATGGTTATTGTTCTTGATCTGTAATCATAAAATTAAATTTTGCTTACTGGTATTGTATCCAGAAGTCATTGCTAGCTTCATTTACGAACTTAATAAGTTGGTCATTATTTTGGTTTCCTATATACACATTCATATACTATATTCATGAAAAATAATTTTATTTCTTTCATATATATTTAATGTATTCTTACCTTCTTCTGGTTAGGTAGTCAAGATAAATATGTTGATTATATATGGGTATAGTTGGGTGTCATTGTCTCATTCCTAATTAGGAAGGAAGCTTTTAATAATTCATATTGAGTTTTTTTTCAGTTATTTTTATTAAAATTGATGATCTTGTCACTTTTTCATATTCTGCTATTCTTTCAATTCTGGATAGTTAATAAATTACATCAAACATCTCTCTGCATATGTTGAGGTAATCCTATGAGTTCTCTTTTCCCCCTTCTTTATGTATTACATTGATTCCTATGTTTTCAGATATTGTATGCTTTCTAGTGTTTTTTGCAGCAAGAACTTAAGTCTGCCACAGCTATACACATTCTACTTTGAAATGAAAGCTCTTCAGATAATATTTTAATGACTTTTGGATCTGTGTTTATTTTTCCCATTGTGATATATTTATTCCATTTTTCACTTCTTAATGGCTCTTCCAATGTATTGAGTAATTGTATTACTATTAACATTGTAAAATTTTTGACATTGTGAATCATATTATGCACTCTTTCTTCCTTTTCCCCCTTATTCTATTTCCATCATTATACTTTCTTTGAGTTTTAATAATTCAACAGTTTTTCAGTTGTTGAGATAGATTTTTTTTCTTTTCTTACTCCTACTATATATATTTATTTGCATAAAACTTTTAATTTGTTTCCTATTAATTTCAATATGCCCTATATTCATTCCCATTTAATTCTAAATGCATTCTTACATTTTTTGTGTTTTTATGTTTACTGTGATTTCATCTTTATTCCATAGATTTTTTAGAAGTATATTTATTAATTTTTAATACCTAAAAGTTTCCTGTCTATTTTTGTTATTCATTTCAATTTAATTCTATTGTAGAGAAATAACATACTCTGCATGTTTTTAACTTTGAACTTTGAGACTTGTCTTGTGGCTAAGATATGGTTATTTTATATAACTTGTCAATACATGTCTACATGGCCAAGACTATTTATCTTATGATCTAAGGCTTCTATCTTTCTGATTTTGTCTCTCCATCTTTTTGTCTTTAATTTTCTGCTACCACAAAAATCCTGCTGGAAATGTCATTGGGATTACATTAAAATAACTGATCATTTTGAGGAGAATAGTCATTTTAGCAATATGATTTCCCAATCAAGGATATGGATCCATTGCTTTAGTCTTCTTTAACATTTTCTAGCAAAAGGTTGCACATTTCACTATACAGGGTTTACATGTATATATATATATATTTATTATTTTTTTTTTTGCAAGGAAAGTCTCCAGGAAGTGAACCCAGGTCTTGGGTATGGCAGCCCAGAATTCTGCCACTGTCGGACTGCCCCGGTTTGTATATTTTTAATCATATCTAAGTATTTTAATATTTTGATGGTATTTTAATAGCTTTTTATATTTTATCGTTTATATTCATTACTTATATATAGAAATTAAAAATGACTTCTGTGTGTTCACCTTGAATCTTATGATTAGCTAAATTCACTTATAAATTCTAATAGTTTTGCAGTAATATCCTTAGAATTTCTCAATGGATAAGCATATTTTCCTAAAGAAATATGTTTTCAATCTTCCTTTCCCGTCTTTTATCCAATTAATTTTTAACTTGCCTCATTGCACTGACTCAGACTTCTACTATAATGTTGGAGGAAAATAGTGAAGGCAGGAAGCTTTGAGTTGCTCTTGATCTGTAGGAAATGTTGGCAATTAATACATAATCACATATTATGATGTTTGCTGTCTATTGCAATTGTTTTCATGTTAATCAGTGTTTTCCAGTGGGACTTCAATCCCCCTCCCCCCAGAACTTCTTACTTGCAATAGAACTGAAGGAAGTATCAGTGATATTTTCAGCAAAAAATCTTGCTTTTCAAGCCCTGCTTTAAGAATTGTCCGTGGATTACTGAAATCTTCTCTCTTCTTTACATGGAGAACTTGTCTAAGTTTAAATAATGGTAATATTTCATTTTCTTAGTTGGAGAGTGGCATGGTCAGGTTTATGCGTCAACCTGGCCAGGTGGTGGTAACTCTGGTTGGACAAGTGCTGGCCTGTCTGTTGCTATGAGGACATTTCATAGAATTAAATCATGATTACGTGGGCTACATCCACAGCTGATTCCATTTGTAATAATCCAAGGGGAATGTCTTCTTTAATGAGTGATAGTTAATCTAATCACTGGAAGTCTTTTAAGGAGGATTCAGAAGAGACAGGCTCTCTTCCTGCTTTGGCTGGCGAGCCTCTCCTGTGGAGTTCATCCAGACCCTCCATTGGAATCTTCAGCTACACAGCCTGCTATGGATTTTGGACTCTGCATTCCCAATGTTATATGAGATACTTTCATAAATTTTATATTTACAAATATTTCCTGTTGATTCTGTTTCTCTAGAGAACCCTAGCTAATACAGAGAGTAACTAACATTTTCTTTGATCCATTTTTATTTTCTCTAATCATATTTCAATACATCAGATTTTGGTATGAAGGGCATTATTATAAACTGGCTTCCCTTCTCCATTCAAATTCAATCTGATTTATAAAATAATTTATTATGAAATATGTGATTTTATCTCCTCTGTAAAAAATTAACTAAACCAATATGCTGAAAACACATATTGCAATTTCATTTTGCTTATCACTTTTACTTGCATTTCTTTGACTAAAGCAAGCCAGGTGTTGTTTATTCATAGGAAAGTATAATTATCCCATAAGGTAAGTAGCAATTTTTTGAACAATAATATTATTGACCATGTAGTCAGCTAGCAATGGTCAGAATATGACCTGTGGAATGAGTTGGTATTCCACATGTCATAAAAACACAGGCTCATGCACAACTGAGACTTATGACCACTTTATTACTTATGCAGCAAAAAAGGTTTAAATGAGCAGGGAAAGAAGTCACATCATAGCCAGTCCCCTGAGTGGCCTGCCACTCAAGTCAAGTTTGGCAGCTCTGCACAACCCACTTCTCATCAGAGATGAGGGAAAATTTTGCTGCTGGAGTAGTTGAGTTTTATAAGGGGAGGGGTTTGCACCAATGAGCAAAAACCACCCATCAAGAAATTCTTTTGTCCTGGCAAAAAAATGGGACTGGTTTATATTTAATTTCTTCCCCAGGCTGCTCACAGTCCTTTATGAAATAGAAACATACTGAATACCTGCATGCAAACAAGCAGAAATAAGAATATACCAAACACCTCCACACAAACGAACAAGAAGGGAAAAAGAAGGGTTAGGTGAGTATGCCAGTTTGAAGCTATTATGTACCCCAGAAAAGCCATGTCCTTTAAACTTCACTCAATATTGCTGTGGGGAATCTTTTTTATTGTTTCCATGGATATGTGACCCATCCAATTGTGGGTGGTAACTCCTGATTAGATGGTTTCCATGGAGATGTGTTTTCACCATTCAAGGTGGAGTTGCTTACTGGAGCCCTTTAAGAGGGAACATTTTGGAAAAAGCATTAGAACCAACAGAGCCATGAAAATGGACAGAACCCTGGGGAAGCCATTGAAGGAGTCTGGATAGAAAGCTAGCAGATGTCACCCCATGCCTTTTAAGTTAAGAGAGAAACCCCAAACATCTTGAACCACAGTATCCTTCCCTGGATGCCTTAGATTGGACATTTTTATAACTTTGCCTTAATTTGGACATTTTCACAGTCTTAGAACTATTACAGTAGGCAATGTTAGCCATAGAACACACCCCCTTTGTTGGGCTAGGAGGCATCGTCCTGTCACTGTGTGGCCCAACCGGGTGTTATTTTGTTTCCTCCACAAAGGAAGATAAATCCTGGAGAGGAGCAGCCAATACCTAGAAAGTCACAGCTTGTCTTAGGGATGCTATCAAAAGAAGAATATAATATTCCAGTTTCATATCCATAAATCAGAATAACTGCCTTCCACCATGCTTTGACAAAATTTCCCTCCCAGCCATTTGACTATATATATGTGTGTGTGTGTGTATATATATATATATATATATATATATATATCCTAGCTTTGAAGGAAAAAAAAATATCTAATTATTTTTGAAGTCCTTCCTCTGGGCCAGTAATGCTTCAAAGCATGGATTAACTATTTAATTATCACATTAAATGTATGAAGTTGTTTTCCATATAAGATGTATAAACGACCTACTCCTAGTTTTGCAAATGAAAGAAACTGAAGCACAGAATATTAAAATGGAAGCTGAGAAATGTAGGTAATATATATCAAATCCTCAAGTGAAATATAAGATAACCTAGCTTGGAATATTTTCAAAATAAGGCCAAGACACAGTCAGGTCTTGTATTGATTGATTCCCATTTAGGAGAGAAGAATATAGAGAGAAGTTTACTTTTGGAGAATTGAATTGGAAAATGCTGCCAATGGGCTGGAGGTCTCACCCTTCCATCTCTCCCCTACCTCAACCAGGAAAACTCCTCTCACTTTGAAGCCTATTGTAAAGGGCTTTAAGAGAACTTGTTATATGTCCCCAGCAGTAGGTTAGAAAATTGCACTGTGATCTGATTCCTGAATGGAAAACCAAAAGGCCCAGTGAGGGTTAGTGGGGCACGTTTAAAGGAAAACAAGGGGAAATATTGCTGACTTGAGAATCAGACCTGGATTAACCAGGTCGAGATCAAGGGCCACTTCAACTGTGGCTGTTATTGACTGAAGGCCCAAAGCAATTATTTCACATGTGCTTTTTTCTGGATTCCATCCGTCCCAGAATTTTCTAAGTGACTGCATTAAATGAGGGGAAAAGTCCACAAAAAAATCTGTCGGATTCTACTTCCAGCAACCTTTGCAGGATGGACAGATTGCATTCTTTTACTTAAGAAAATTTTTAAACTATGAAAAAATTTAGCTGTGGTTGGTTATCCCATATAATCTTTATATAAAAATGAGAAATGACATTAGAAAATTACGGATGTTATTGTCCTCTCACCGAGTTTGATCTTATACTTTTCAACAATTTGCTATAATGACATACTATTTAAACAACATAAAAAAGTAAATGCATAGTTTCCAAATGTTAATAGAATTACATACAGTGTGGAGAAGCTTCATAAGAGAAATCAGTAATGGAAGAATAAGTAACTCTAAGTTACCTAGAAAGCCTTGTCAGGAAATATAAGCTGTGCAATAAGCATGTTAAAAAATATTTTAAATATCTAAACAGAGAGTAGTATTTGTACTAGCAGTTGAAACATTTGCAACTAAAATGACACTGTAAAGAAAATATGTATGAATATTGAATAATTCAGAAGAATCATCTAATAACCAAATTGGAGCTACAAAGTAGAAAGCATTTTCAGCAAAACAAATAAGTGGATTCTAAGTAGTTAGGTGTACATTTCTAAGGTGTTAATTCCTCCATATTATTCTTTCATAAAATTCATGAATTTTTGCCTAGTTGATTAATCTAAATCATCAGCTCATCAGTATGGTCTTGGCAAATAGCCAAATTATTTCTATAATTGCAATAACCAAAATGAGCTACCAAATTTGTTGGGCCATGCTTTGTTTGAATGGCTGAGGATAAATATGCTTTTAAATTGTCTTGGTTTCATCATGTTCTCCATCAAGCCATTTGATGAATCAGGCATGTTTTTGCTCTGTCTGCAGAGCACAGTATGAAGTGGATATATGGCAACTTTTCAATTAACTTGGAAAATGTAGTAAACCAAACCAGATAATTCAGGTTGGGGGGCAAAAAAAAAAAACACTGGAATTATCTGATCTGGCTGCCCACATTAGGGACTAATTGAAAGCAGAAAAGAACTGCTTGTCAAACACAGTCACTTAAAGTTATTACAACTGATTAAACAGATCCCTCATTGCCTAAATTACAAGACAAGTTAAATTTTAATAGCTATAAAGGGAACCTAAGGCAGGGTCCTTATAATAAAATGGATTGGCTATTTAACGTCAAACACTAGGTACTCAATCTTATTTATAATCAGTTGTGTCAAGCTAGTAGTTCTAATATTTTAATGACTAAAATAACCAGACTCTTATTGTGGACAGTAAGGTGATAAAATCTGATCAATATATATCTTTATAAACTTCAATACTGACCAGCTTTCACTAGATACAAATGCTTTGTGATTTTCTTTAGAAGGAATAGTATAAGGTTATTGATTGCTCTTATTGGAGCTCAAGAGTGAATTTTAATACAAATTAAGTGACCTGATGTGCATTATTCAGTAAAGAAAATTGGTTCATCACTTGCCTGAATTAGTAAATATAATAATCATATCAATGAAGGGCAAGGCTACACTTCAGTTGTCAATAGAGTTCTAAAATGATTATGTTTTTCCACTGGTATTGAAACTATACCTAGAAATCTCATGGAGTCTTCTTCACTGCATTAAGATGACTTGAAACAACAGTAATTTCCATATTTGACTAATATGCTAACAAAAATGCAAATGAGGAAAATGAGATCCTTCCTCTCAAAGCAAAGATTTCATTTGCAAACAAAAGTTTATGGACTTTGATAAACATTTAGTAAGTAATACATTCTATATCATTTAACACAAAAGTGTATACTTTTATATTTAAAAATATGGACTTACTCTCTGAGGCAATAATAATGATAAGCCCTGAAGTAAATATTCAACATGAACCAATGCAATTCAGGAAATAGTTTCTAAAATGAATACTTTGATATAAAAGTACATTTTGAAAGTAATGCAATGAACCAAGTTATCTACAAATAAATAAGAAGGGAATATATATACAATATCACTTGCATCTTTTCCTCTACTATAATATATGTATGCAGTTCAATTATTATAAAGAGAATTTGGTGCTTATTTAACCTGACACTATATTACCATATATTCTTCAAAAATTTAATTATCCTATAAAATAAGTAATTGTTTTTATACCAGACACTATATAATAATAAAAGCAATAATGTGTTTTAGAATTTTAATTTTAAAAACTTAATTTTAGAGAAAAAACTACACATTTACTTCCTCACACCCTGGGATTCTTTTAAATTCATTAAGAGATGTAAAAGGATAAATAATTTATTTTAGTTTCATATCTTATTGGACATAGTTGTCACATTTCTTATACCACATAATTGTAAAGAGAGTATCGGCAGCTGATTCTGTGGCCTTGCCGTTTCCTCAGGGACATCTCTGAATGTAACCTTTGTCAACTCTCCTTGTAACATTAACTCCAAGACTTGTTAGGAATTCATCAGACCCGAGATGAATAAAAATCTCACCAGAGACATGCACAAGAACAAAACATCCTGTATTTCACTGTAGATATAATGTGTTATAAAATGAGTGACCTAATGAAAAAAGTACAACTGCCCTGGAAATAGGAGTTAGCACATCCCCCAAAGAGGCTGAATAATGGGACAGACTCAGGGGTGAGAGCTGAGGGAACCCCCGAGCTGAAGGCCTGCCTGAAATCAGCTAGTGCACTTGGACATGAGATGTGTGCCTGGAAATCACAAGATACCCATTAAGCTATTGATAAAGAGGTGTTGTTGTTTTCTGTCACAAATACTTTCTTAACTCAAAGTAAACTCGAGCTGGCTGAAGCCTATTGTGCTTGATGAGTTTGATTGTCAATTTGAAATTAAAATCACTGTTTCCAATAGAGCAGAGTGGGCTTTGCAAAGACAATTCTTGTGACATAAAAATAATATTGTCTATAACATCTCAAGTTTCTATCCAACAAAAGAAAGAAACAGTCCAAGATAACAAAGACAATATGGGCTTAAACATCCAGTTGTAATATTAACATTCTGTAAAACCCCAGAACTTGCATTTTTAGATTATATTTTGTTAATGAAATCAAATTAATTACCCTTCTTAATGCTATTTCATTCATTAATTTCCCTTTTCTTAAAAGGGAAAATAAAGACAAAAAGTGCCTTTATTAGTTTCTATAAAAACTGTTCAAATAAATTCCAAAATCATTTCAATGATTTTGTATACCTGATATGTTTAGGAATTGTGCTTGTTTCCAAAGATATGCAGTTCATATTTCCAAAGAGTTTAGCTTCAATGTAACATCAATTTTTCAGTATGTGTGCATGTGAGTGTGTGTGAGGTGATTTCTGCTACTCTAGCTCATAGCTAGAAAATTTAATGTGTGCTAAGTATAAAATCTAGCAGGCCATTGGAAAATATAAAGGCAGGTAGCTAAATATATTTTCATGGTTCAAATCTTAATTCAATTGAAAGAAAATCATAGCTGTTAACTTTACACAATTGGCTTTCAAACACATTCATTGAGCTCATTTCCTTGGGCATATTATGGGTGCCTAGCCCCCCCTCCCCCACCAAATAAAGAGCCAAACTTACATGAAAATAAATGTCCAGATAATCCTAGCATTGATGTATTAGGTTAAACATTAAACAACTGGTGTTTTCATCCATCAACAATTTTATAGAATTCAACCTAATGCATACTTCTTGATATTGGTTGAACCCTAGCAATTTGGAGTTTATATGTTTAAACCCATGCTCTGTCCTTGCAACACAAATCTCAGCATATTGAAAGTTTTAAGAATACCACAGGCACAGTGTAAGGAATACCATCTATGACTCTTATGAGTCAGTTACTTCAAAATCAGTGTTATTAGAATACTAGAAAACTCTCTATTTTTAGAGCGCACGGTTTATTATTAAGTTATGCGCTTGACCTCCATGTATCTCTTTGGGGTGCTCTCATATACATTAGTTGTCAAAAGGTATTCGAAGTTTTATAGGAAAAAGAGTAGTGCGAGATGTGAAATTTATAATCTAACATTGCATTTTTGACTCTTTTTTATATGTCATCTTTGGGACTTAATTTATTTATCAGATCATACCCATCTCCAGGTGTGTTTGATGTTTTTTCAGATGGCATAGTCTTTTAATACAGCTATAATTTTGACAGGGAAGAAAGAATTATCCCTAAATAACTAATGACATTTTTTTTTCCTCCTTTCCTTATCTGAAAAGGATGCTTGAGTCATGTTCCCTGAAGGATTCTCCGTCCCATGAAGACAAAGTTGACAGGTGATGGCTAGATATTTTTAATTAGGAGAAACCCCAAAGTAAAGAGTTTTCCAGAAGGAGTGGCCGTTAGCTCCAGTGAACAGTATTTGACACCTGTTTTGTTAAATTAGAATGAACACCTGCCATCACCATCCAAAATACTTACTGATTATCAATTTAAAGTAAAACATGAAAGTTAAAGACTTTATGTCACTGGAGAATTTAAAATTAAATAAACTATAGCCTTAAGTTTTATTTTTTTCATTAAATTTTATTACACAGGCAACATATGAATCAATTCTCCTTCCAAAGCTAGTTTTACCCTAAAGCTAAGATCCCATTTGACCACAAATCCAATCTCATTTTTGAATATTAAGTCAAAGGCAAGAAGTCAAATTTTTGTCATTTGGTGAGAAGGATGTTTTCAGTAGAATTATCCACACATATGGGTAATTTTTAAAAGCTCTGTAAATGAGCAGGCACTGAGAATCTCCCAGGAACTGATTTTACGGTTCCATATCTAGAATTATCTGATAGGGAAAAGTCATGAATAATTTATCCTGTACCTCTGTAGATATTTGTTTCTGGGTAGAAATTCATTGGTTCTCTCAATAAATTTTTACAAAACAGACAATACACAGATTAATTAAGCAAAATGCATACTATGTTAGAAAGTGATATGCACTGTAACATTTCTGAGAAAGAAGAATTGAGAGTGGCCTTGGTAGGCAAGATTGCACATTTACTTGATTTGACAAGGAAATCTGTAATAGGAAACTTTTATTAGAGAAATAGTGAGATGGAAGTGAGGAGTGTGCCATGTGGATATCTGGGAAGATAGCATGCCAGGTAGAGAAAAGCCACAGTAAAGGCTTTGAACTAGAAGCCCTAGCATGTTCAGAGAAAATCAAGGGAGAAATGATGGGTGGATAAGAATGAATGTGTTGGAAAAATAGTTCCATAAAATAGTACATAAAAAATACATAATTTTGTGGGAGATTGTGCGAAATGATAATGTGGGGCCCCTTGTTCAAACAGCAGAATAAAAGTGATGTTAAAGGTACTAAAATATACAAATTTTTCCTTTCCTCTGCAGTTCCTCTTTTGACTTGACATGGCATTCTTTATTTGCTTTTTAATAGTGTCATAAGTAAAGGAAAATTAAAGTTTTAAATTATTAGCATTAATTTTACTGTTCATCTTTATATTGTGCAATGCCAGTTTTAAATGGAAATATAAGCACATTTGAGTCATATGCAGAATCACAGAAATGAAACAATTTGTATCTTAAAGCTCACACATTAATAGATATTTTGTATTATGTGAACAGTGGAAGCATAGCACAAAACTAAATCAATTGTTCTCACTGCTTTAAATATTCCCCTTCTCCCAACCTTCTCTATGGGTAAACAAGGACTGAAAAGAAAAGAAACAATGAGTTGCCTCATCTTTCCCACATTTCTTCTATGTCATCACTTTTTAATGTAAGTGATTGACTAACGGTGGAGTGTTGACATGACTATTAATATGAGGAGGAAAATATATGATATGGTTCTTGGGTCATTTGTGTTTCTTAGAATGCCTTTGTTTTCCTTCTGCCTGAAGAGCAAGTTCCTGCTCAAACCAAAGCAAGTGTCTTGGGGGTCTCACCAGCCTGCTGCTTATTCAATCACAGACACAAGATTATCTGGTTTTCCCTTTTAATCCATTGAAGTTCCACAACTATGCGTCCACCAGAATTATGTGCTCATGGGCCATTGTAACTGCTGTATGTGAATGGACGGTGAAAGGCAGAATGCATAATATGTGAATCTCTGCCTCTCAGAAACACGGGCTGCACTATACCATCGTATTTCACTTATAAACCACAAAGTCAAGGATAAAATTATTAAGAATCTCAAGAAGGTGAGAGCAGATCATTAAACTGAGCACAGGCCCTGTGAAATTGCACAGGTCAAACTCTCTGGGAGGTATAGCTCAGAAAAGAAAAGTAGTGAGACCATCTGATATAAGTCCTAAATGCAGGCCATTGCAAGAATTTTGAATATACCCCAAATAAAATTGAAAGTCCCCCCAGTGTATAAGGAGGCAGTGCTATCACATTGGCATCTTATGTCCACCCATACTTACTTCATGCTCTCCATTTTCTGAAATTTTAGCATATTAGTTGTCTAGAAAATTTCCAGTATTTTGGCAATCCCCAGGGTATGTCTCCCATGTTCTGTGCTTGTGGAATTTTTTAGTACTCCACAGACCCATGCTGAAATTTCTGATTTTTCTCTAGGCAGAGCAATTCTTAAATACCATCTCAAGCTGTGCAATGTTCTAGAATTGAGAGTTTCCAATACAATACAACAGCACCCCAATGTACTTCAATTTTCATAAAAGCATTTTTGTCTCTATTCTGTCTCTTGATGGGAACAAAATCTTCATCCAGCAGGCAAAGTAAGGGATAGACTTGTATCACCACTGCTGTCCTGTATTCAGAACTCTACTCCTTCAATGAGTTAAACTCATTCAATAGAATAAACACCCTCTAAGGAGCGTCTTCTCACAAACTCGAACCTGCATTTCTGTCATTTTCTGAAGGGATGACCGCTTTTTTCCCATTAGCTTAATGATTATTAATATTTGTTTTGCTTTCAGAATAAGAAGGATTTGTCAAAATGAAGTTGTTTCATCTGGTATCAAATTCTTGATTTCTGACTCCTGATGTAAAATGATGTTATAGCTCTCAGCCTCAAAGTCATTGGATTTGATTGACTTTCCAAAAACTTGCTTTTCTCCATCCTTGCAGATAGTTTTATGAGCAAAATTTCCTTAAGCCATGTCTCTGCAAATCCAATTAAGATGATTCCTGGGAGGTGCCTTAAAAGGTGCCTTTTAGTCTACTCAATTTCTATAATTGTTGTTTCCTCAGGTTTTGTACAATCTTTGCAATGCCTACTCCATAGCGCTGCCTGAGTTTCTGACAGAATTCTCCATACAGGCAGCACGTACTCTGGAAGTGTCTGCCATCAGTAACCACTGCCTGAGTCTCAGCCATGTAAAGACAACTGATGTTCAACTTTGGGTTCTACAGACCACATGGACTATATGTAATTGTCTCAACATTAATCATGAAGGAGGCTTCTATCCTGACAGGGAACTTTTAGGGATGGTCAACATCATTAGGCTAGTTGTTCCAACTCTCTTTATTAAGAAACCCTCTTTTCCCAGAAAAATCTATCTAGTTTCCATACTCCAATTTTTCCTTGATATTGGAACCATCTTTTTATGGTTGTCAGTGTGCTCCTTCTTGTCAGACCCCCTTCTGCCTTCCAGCTTTATCTCCCGCTATGATTTATCACAAACATATGAATGGTCAGCACTGTCCAAACCCTCTGTCCATGCTCCTATTCTCACACTGTGTGCCCAATAGGAATAATTTACCCATTGATTCTGACAGTTGAATTTTTTTCACAAAGACCCAGCCCAGAAGAAAATTTTTCTAAATAAAGATAAAGCTTTCCTAAAAGTTCCCATTTTTCAGTTAAATAATAAACACCATTTGAATGCTTCCCATGCTCTAGTCGTTGTGTTAAACCTTTATAAATAACATTGATTCATTTACTCTTCATACCAACCTAATGTCATAGATATGATCATATCTCTATCCCCATTTTATAGATAAAGAAACTGAGGCACAGAACAATTAAGTAACTTGTTAGAGCTGATGCAATAATTATCTGGAACAGGAGCTCAAACCCAGACTTTCTTGGTTCAAATCCAAGTTTTAATAATTTGACTCTATGTTGCTCCTCAACATGAAATTTCTGTAACTTCTGCTCTTGATTAATTTGGTCCTGGAGAGTAAATACTGAAATCTTCCTTCATTTATGAGAAGTGAGGAGACTTCACCTCAATGGTGTTTTAATCACCATGAAGTAAGAAGCACTATTTTATACTTAGCAATGTTTAGCACGGCATTGTGGAGAGTTTCTGTTTGGTGCATTGTGGAACACAGGCTGTGGCACAATAGAAACTTTCAGCAAATGACAGCCTTATTGCTTATGCAGCACAAAGGATCAAAAAGAGCAAGGAAGAAATCTTATCTTGGTAGATTTCCCAGGGAGACCAACTGCTCAGATCAGGATCAGTGGACAACAACGCCATACATTCCGCTTCTCCTGGGAGAGGAAAGACAAATCTGTGCTGCCTAAGGGCATGGTATTTACACAACCCTAGGGGAGGGGCCCCTGCCACTGAGAGTTCCTGCTCCCATTAACAACTGGAAGAGCTTGTTCCTTGTTTCCAGGTTTAAATTATGGTCAGTCCTTTTCCTTAGACCTAACATCTACTCTGGGCTCAGGATTGGAAACATAGTGAAACATCTGCACACAGTGGAAAAGAAGGCAGGAGTTCTGGAAGGTGGCCTTAGGTGTGTCCCTGACTTCCCCAGCCAGCATTACACATTTTTGCACAATCAAAATGAATAAGCAAGTCCAAAGAAAGTTCCAAGTCTCGTATGTTTATTTTTTACTGGTGGTCTACAATAAAGTTTTTGAAGTATAATGGTGTTTGAGAGTATTTTGGGCATTCTTTTAGGCTGTTTATTGTTCACTTATTTTTCAGGGAAAGAGGTATTCAACTATATATCAAGCAATTTGTTAAGATGTTTTCCATTTATTAACCCACACTGTTACTGTTTTTGTAATTATTGGTTTAAGTACAAGGAGAGTTGGAGAAGTTAATTTGCCCACAGATATATGCATAATTGTATATATAATATTGCATATCATTGCATGATATTAATATCAATTATAATAGATAAAATGTTTTCAAAAGAAATATTCTAGCCTAGTATTACATATATTATCAGTAGAAATAGTTAAAGATTCCTGTGTAAGTAGAAATGCACCATATCGTACTGCAAGAAAAAGTACTGCAAGAGGAAAAGATTTTCCTTTATTTTCTTTAATAAGAATTTCAAATGACAAATTTATTATGACTATTATTAGTAACCAATTAACAATCCACATAGATTGTTATATTTTTACCTCCAGTCATTTATTTAATGCTAAGGATCATATTAGGCTCATTTTGTAGAACTCTTCTCTGACTGACAGAGACACTGAGTTCCTGACAGTGCTAAAACTAGAAAAAAAAAAATGCCTGTCCCAAACTCTTTCTAAGTAATTCTTTATCCATAAAAATAATTTACACAAATTTCTAGGCAAATAATTTATTTTCTGTTTATTCTGAAGAAAGCAACTTTCACGCTGGGTAGCTGAACAGCAGGTGTTAATTTTGCATGTACTAATTTAACTTAGCAGGTGTCAAATACACTGAATATTAACTGCATAGTTGCTCCAACGTGATGACAATTACTAAATGAGCTCTGATCAGGTGGTCACTGGCACTCACAAGCCTTCTGCTCAATTTTATTACTCACCTGATCTGCATCCATTGGGGCAACATCCCACAGAAGCTGCTGCTCAGAAATTTATAGAGCATCTACCCCATTGATCTAAACTCCTGGGATATGGACATTTTTCTCCATCTCCATCATCATTTACTCTCTTCAGTTACATATGATATGACATATCAGGGTAATTACAATCATTTTAATTTTTAAAAAAGATGAATAATACTGTAAGAAAATTGCCAGCAGCTGCTTCAAAATTTATTCCTTTCCAAATATATTGCCAACCACCTGCTCCCACTCCACACCCCCAACCAACCATATAAGTAATCTGGAAAAACACATGCACACAGGCACTCACCTAAAACTTGGTACAATTTATAAAAATATAATTTCAAAAAGTAAAAATTTAATTTTATGCCTTGCCTTTAATTAATATTTTGATCCAGATGATATATTCTCTCTCTCTCATATATATACATATAAAATTTCTAGATATTTTCCACAATCCATAACCTTTTTATATATTGTTCATTGTGCTGGTTTGAAAGGATTTATGTATCCAGAAAAGCCTTGTTTTAATCCTAATCAATTTTGTGGGAGCAAATGTTTCTTTTAATCCCTATTCAATAATGTAGGTTGGAAACTTTTAGGTTATCTCCACGGATATGTTACTCACCCACTTTTGGGTATTAACCTCTCATTAGAGGGAGACTCCATCCATTCCAGGTGGGTCTTGATTAGTTTACTGGAACCCTTTAAAAGAATAAGCATTTTGGAAATGGCTTGAGATTCCAAGAGAGCACAGCCACGACAGGGTGACGAGAACCATGAAGCAGAGAATCCATGCCACCAGAGACTTTTGGAAATAAAGAAGGAAAATTTCCCCAGGGGAGAGCTTCATGAAACAAGAGGCCTGGAGAGAAAGCTGGCAGATGTCGCCATGTTTTCCATGTGCCTTTCTAGTTGAGAGAGAAACCCTGACCTTCATCGGCCTTCTTGAACCAAGGTATCTTTCCCTTGATGCCTTACACTGGACATTTCTATAGACTTGCTTTAACTGGGACAATTTCACAGCCTAAGAACAATAAACTTGCAACGTAGTAAATTCCCCTTTTTAAAAGCCATTCCATTTCTGATATATTGCATTCCAGCAGCTAGCAAACTAGAACAGTCATGCCATCTATATTTCACAACAGTTTGTTTAATTTTGTAGTTGTGCGTTCACAGAATTTAACTTTAATATCTCCATGTTCCAGCTTCGGTTATTCCTTCTCAATAATATCTCTGAACTTAATAAATTATTTCACTCTGTATTCTTTAATTATAATGTACCAGCACCAAGGTCTCATTTTCATACCCCATTCTTTCCTAGAAACTTAATATTACTTTTCTCTCTCCTTTTCTTTAAAAATGGCTAGAATCTGAGGAATCTGAGACTGCTGCTGTTAGTAAAAGGGTCTGCCTAAAGCTACTGAGTTCTGGAGGAGGCCAACAAATGACTGAAATACAGCATTTTCCACTGAACTTAATTTTAATGCGAAGATATCGCATTGTTCCGGTCGAGTTGACCTAGCCCTAAATCTCCCCACCCTTTGATCATATGACTGTGGCTTATATGATAGCAATACATGAAGTAAATTCATTGAGTTTTAGTCAAAATCATCAGCCTCATATTCTTTGAGAATGATCGCCTTGTTGCAGATAAATTCTATGTAAAGCCTGTCAGCTGTCAGCTTTTTTACTATTCTTGTCTGGTTGGTTAACACTGTGTTCAGAGGCTGAGTAAAAGCAGTATTTGTCAGGCTTTTGTAAAACAAAGAACTCAAATTCACAAGCCTTGCCATGAGAATAAAGCTGTGCACAGGCATGTTTTATATCAGTTTGATCTAAAAGAAATGAGGCAGGGTGCTGAGAAAGTTGCCACACACAGGTAGAGTAAAATTTGGTGGTGAGAACACCAGCTTCAAGGGCAGTGAATCACAATGTTACCTTTTATTTTCCTCTAATCAACCAATATGCAGTTTATGACCCGTTGTGTGACAGCCCATTTGTGATGTTCTTTAGAGAGGTCTTACTTCATGAGGGGAAAGTAGGCATGATGTCTTTGAAATGGAGATCTAAAAAGGTAATGAGGATGTACTCTTCACATCATAAATGTATTTTATGTAAGATCATCTTTCATCATGGAGAGCTTATTGTGTGGACAAAGGGACTGCTTTGGAACCCCTACTTTAAAGGACTTCTAAACATAGCTCCTTTCTCCACCCCCCTAAACTTAGAAAGGAGGTAAATTAGCTGGTGAAGTTTCCTTTAAGAGTGGTTATCACATTTATGGAATCATGAAATTCTAACAGGCTTTTTATATCACACAAAGGGAAGCTGAGCCTTCAATCAGTGTTAGCAAATGGGAAATGTGGACCAAAAAAAGCCTCTAGCTACATAGACAAACGTTGAAACAGTAAGCATTCTGCTTTCTTTTGTTCCTGTGTAAATATAGTCATAAAAAAGGTGTATTTTCTGAGTTTGTAATTAGCTTATCCTGACATAGAGATGGAACCATAATGCCAAAGGTCGACTAAATCAGAATTCAGCCATTACTTAAGAGTTCATCAAGATCTAGTTGCTATTTGGAGATAGAAAGAGGGGGTGTGCTTCTATAGGGGGTTCAAGTGAATAATTTGGTCGCAATAAAATATCATTTCTGAAATTATGTTGAAATCAAATGAGATATAGAACAAATGACAATCTTGTCAAAAATGTGTGCTTCTTCTAAATATATGAATCTTAGATGTGGCAAGAAACAAAACCCCATCTAATGCATGCAAGAGCCAAAGACAACTGCTTGATGAGAAACCACATAATTACTTCTACTTTCCTCTAAAATATCTAATTATCACCCAGTGTCAGTCTCAAAAGCATGCTTTTATTGTATTTATCTTTTTGCTAATTTTACCTATCTCACATGGATTCCTCAAGCCTTGCATAAATGCTGATGAAATCTTGGGTAAAATTTCGGCATCTCGTCAAGTCAAATCTCACTCCCAAACAGACAGACATCTGCCCCATAGAAGCATGCACAGGCACACAAAGACACACATGCCCATGCCAAATCCTAACCTTGTCAATATGCATGTGGGTTTTCTCGTGCTTTTCTTAATCTAACATGGAAAATTAATGAAAACAACTGACAGGCAGATGAACAATTAAATAGTACTAGACAGGTTGTTATTTTGCCTTTTCCAGGGAACCCTCACAACTTCTTTTGGTAGTTTGTGTTTCTTTGCTTGTGGGATTTTTATTTTTTGGGTTTGGCATTTTTTTCTGGTCTCATCCTTATATATTGAAATTTTTCCTTATTGGCTTCCAGTCTAGCACAAATTCTAAAATTACATAAAGGATTATCAGGATGGGTAAAATAGAATATGAGAAGGGTTTGCAATTGATATTAACAATGATATATCCCTTGCCTACTCTGGAAAAGATCTAAATTAGTTTTCACATAGAGAGTAAAATAATTAAAGGGAAACATTTTTAAAGGAGATAGATACATGCTTCTAAGTGTTAATTGCTATAATTAATTCTCTCTGGTTGAAAGTAATCTCTCTCCTGAACCTCACTAAAGTAATTAACACTTTATTTCTTGTGCTATAGTTGTTTACACATAAGTTTACTACTTCCCTGCAAGCTTTGTGAAAATAGAATCAGTGTTCAATTTAACTTTGTACCCTCACAGTATCCCATATAGCACAGATTTTCAATAAATATTCAATATAGCCTTGAGCTTCATGGAAAACACACAGAAGGAAAGGGCTGGACTTAAATCGTTTTCCTTAACAAAACAACAACAACAAAACCATGAAATTAATTTGTAAAGCAAATGTTTTTCTTGCTCTGAGTTCTAAGAAATATGTCAAATGGATTCTCATAAGAAAGAGATGAATAGTTTAATGAATATTTGGCTATTATTTTCCAAGATAAAAATATGCATTTTATAGAGATATTTCTTACAAATATCTCATTACAAAAGTGAAGAGGTGAGCCTAAATCTTCACTCAGGAATGCCATTTTGGTGAATTAACTCTTGACAGGGATAGAATTTTGAGAATATAGAAAGCCTACATGTCAGTCTTGAGAAAACTTTTGACAAGTCATCATTAATTTCAACATATGGTTCAATTCTCTGATGGGTTCACTAAGCATGATATTCTATTTTGTTGATAAATACACTGTCTCAGATATTTGAGTCATTCATTTTGCTATGCATTTATTATTTCAACAAACATGTGTGGACTACTTAGCATGAAGTATCTGAGCTCATGATGAAAAAAAACTTGCAAATTCCAAGAGCTATTAAGTTAGTCCAGGGGCATGCAATAAAAGTAAAGCAAAAAGAATAAGGAATTTCAAGAAGTGAGTAATACACAGGCAAATGAAATCACTAATATTAATAAGATGAGCACCCAACCATCTATTAGCATTTCTTTCCCCAAGGCAATGAATTAAAACAATTATTAGCGCAATGTAGGCTTAGAAAAAATTATTAGAACGGGCAGGCTACAGTGACTCAGCAGGCAGCGTTCTCGCCTGTTATGCGGAGACCCAGGTTCGATTACTGGTGCCTGCCCATGTAAAACAAAAGCAAAAACAAAACAAAGCAAAATTATTAGAGCAATGTAGGCTTATAGAAAAATCATTAGAGCAATGTAGGTTTACAGAAAAATCATGCAGATAGTACAGATTTCCCATATAAGTTCCACTCATACATGAAATTCTGCCCATTAATAACAATTTGCATTGGTGTGGTACTTTGTTACAATTGATGAAACAATATTATTAAAATTATACTATTAATTATAGTCCATAGTTTATATTGGCATTCACTCTTTATGCTGTATAGTTCTCTTGCTGGTTTTTAAAAAACTTTTATTCTGGTAACATCAACACAACCTAAAATATCTCATTTTATCCACTTTCAATGATACAATTCAGTGGTGTTAATTACATTCAAAATGGTGCACCACTATCACCAACATGAAATTTCAAAATCTTCCCATCACTCCAAACAGAAACATCATAGCATTGAAACATCAGATGCCCACTATCCACCACTGGCCTGATAGCTTGTATTCTAGCTTCTGATTTTGTGAATTTGCATATTCTTATCATTTCATATAAATAAGATTGGGCAATATTTGTCCTTCTGTCTGGCTTATTTCCCTCAGCATGATGTCTTCAAAGTCAATTCATGTGGTAGCATGTATCAGAACTTCATCCTTTATTATGACCAAATTATTTTCCATTCTATGTATGTACCACATTTTATTTATCCCCTCATTTGTTGATGGACATGGATTGCTTCCACCTTTTGATAATTGTGAATAATGATACTGTGAACATCAGTGTAAAACTATATCTGAATCCCTGCTTTCAGTTATTTTAGGTATATACCTAGAAGTGGAATTGCTAAGTCATATCATAATTTTATGCTCAACTTTATGAGGAACAGCCAAACCATTTTCTAAAGTGGCTATACCATTTTACATTCTCATCCACAATTTATTAGTATTCCTATTTCTTCGCATCCTCTCCAATATTTATTTTCTGCAGCCATCCTAGTAGGTGTAAAATGGTATCTCTTTGTGGTTTTGGTTTATCTTTTCCTAATGGCTAATGATGTTAAGCATCTTTTAATATGCTATGCTTATGGGACATTTATATATTTCTTTGGGGGAAATATTGCTTCAGGTTTTTTCTCAATTTCTTAATTGGGTTGTTTGTTCTTTTGTCATTGAGCTGTAGGAACTCCTTGTATATTCTGGATTTTGAACCCTTATCAGATATAGTTTCCAAATGTTTTCTCCCATTCTGTAGGTCCTTATTTCACTTTCTTGATAAATCCACTGATGCAAAAGCATTTTTAATTTTGGTGAAGTCCCATTTATCTATTATTTCTTGTGCTTTGTGTATAACATTGCCTAAGACAAGGTGCTGAAGATGTTTCCCATGTTTACTTCCAGGAGTTTTGCATTTCTGGTTTTTAAATTTGGTCTTTGATCTATTTTGAGTTAATTTTTGTAGATAGAGAAGGATGGGAGTTCACCTTCATTCTTCCTCAAAAAGCTATCTAGTTTTTACAGCACAATTTTTTGAAGATACCATTCTTTCCCTATTGAGTTAATTGGAAACCTTGCAAAAATCAATTGGCCATGGATGTGAGCGTTTTTTTCTGAACTCCATTTCTCTATGTCTATGCTTAATCCAGTGCCACACCTTTTTGATTACTGTAGGTATGTAATAAGTTTTAAAATTGGGACATGTGAGTCCTCCAGCTTCAATATTCCTTTTCAAAATGGTTTTGACTCTTCAGAAACCCTTACCCCTTTACATGAGTTTCATGATTAGCTTTTCCAGTACTGCAAGGAAATTTGCTGAAATTTGATTAGATTACATTGACTCTATAAACCACTTTGAGTAGAATTGACATCTTAACAATATTTAGTCTTCCAATCCATGACCATAAAATGTCCTTTAACTTATTTAGGTCTTCTTTAATTTCTTTCACTGATGTTTTGTAATTTTCTGTGTACAAGTCCTTTGCATACTTCATCAAATTCATTCCTTGCTATTTAATTATTTTACTTGCTTTAGTAAATGGAATTGTTTTCTTGATTTCCTCTTCAGATTTTTTATTACTAGGTATGAATTTAACCTTTGGACTCAGATTCCTTGGAGCATTTAATAAATAATGGGCTATTGACTTGGAAAAGTACATTTACACAAAATATTTCATATATCTCTCTCCTTAATCATTCCTTGGTTCACTCTGTTCTAGGTACTGGGGCCTCTTTGCTGTTGTTTGAGCAGTGAGACTCAACTAGTGTCTTTTCACTGGCTCTCTCGTCTGCTTGGAACACTCTTCCTGCAGATACCTGACTTGTTCACTCTTCACTTATTTTAAGTCACTGTTCAAACGCAATCTTCTCATATGATGATCTTAACCAATCTACTTAAATTTTCAACCTCACCACCACCACCTCCCACTTTGTAGTTAGCCCTTATGTTGTTTAATATTTTATAGCAATTATCACTTTGTAACATGCTATACATTTCAATTATTTGTTATTTTTACTCTGTAATCTATATTCTCCCACTTGAAAACCATTTTCACAAGGACAATATTTTTATACAGTTTTTTGCTGATTTCTGTATCCCAGGTACCAAGTTCCCTAATACAAAATAGATAACATTAAATATGTGTTGAATGAATGAATACAGTTTTAAGGAGGCAGTAAAGAATATTAAAAATATGCATATTGGAATCTAAAAGATCTAAAGAAGTCTTTGCTCAGCCCCTTTGCAAGCTGCTGGGCGAGTTGCTTTATAGCTTTGAGCATTTGTTCCTGCTAAGTTACAGAAGGATAATCAGAAAGCATATAGTCATTTAGAATTCAGAAACAGAATGTTCTTTCCACTCAGCCCCTACCCACTCTACCAACTTCTGCAAAGAATTGGTCTCTTGGAATTGTGTGCAGTGTAATCTGAACATGGGCTCAAAAAGGCAGGGATATAAAGGCATGAAAAGAAAAAAATTACTTAGATAAAAGATTAAGCCAATACAACTTGTAAATTATATAAATTAACCTCAAGTTCTGAGGTTAAAAAAAATGCCTCTGCCAAATTTTGTTTGTGAGTATATATGTTCATTTTTTTCCTGGAATTTTTATCCTAAAGTCTTGATTGTAGTCTCAGAGAAATTCATTAACTTAAAACGTACAAAAAAAAAACAACTGCTTAGTGGGAGAGTTTAAAGGAATATTGGAGTCAGACAAATTATAGTTAACTGAGGAGTGAAATGAATGGGAGATAAGGAAATGAAGAAACTAAGGAGAAAGTTTAGACAATAGCTGGGGCAGAGAGGCATGTTCTGTTTTTTAAGTTAGGTTACTGTTTTAATGGGAGAGAGAATGAGCATGTTTAGAAGCTTATCTGATAGGACATAGTATAGCGAGACAGGATGGAAATATAGAGAAATAAAGGGATAAAATATCTAATGAATAAAGAATCATGAGGCAAAATCTTGAATTTAAGTGGTCTGTACTGAAGGAAGAGATGGGTTTGACATTTGTTAAGGAAAAATTTAGAATCTTTATTTGAATTATTTCTCAGGGCTTTCAAGAATTCAGCTCTGTGAGCTGAGACACTTTCATCATAGAGGGTGAAATATTCTTTTTGGGTCACTAAAAAGCAACACAAAACAGACAAATAAGCAAATCCAAACTGTCAACTTTTTATCAAGTAGAAATTGATATTTAAATTGGTCTCCTAAAAGACTCCAGCCTTTAATATTGCTGTCTATATGACCCTCTTATAGTCTCAAGAATCCGCAGGATAGGTGGGTAGCAAAGTTGATTGATCTTTAATTACTATCAAATTACACAAGAAATACATGATTAAATTTCTGAAGGAAAAAAACAAATTATTCTCATAAAAGCCTTCTCGATTACTACTCCTGATCACCACCCCAGTCTGCTTTCCCTCCTTATTCCTGAGATGAAACCACTTTTATGAATATTGGTTTTATTTCTGACTTTTTAGTATGCATGCATGTGGTTCATTAAGTACCCAAATTTACAGTATTTATAGAGGAAGGAAGTACATTTTATTATACTTTAATGTAAAAAGAATCATTCTGCAACCATCTAATTTGTTCAGTGTGATATTTTGGAGATTTTCCCATAGAACCACTTCAATATTTTAATAGCTCTACCTTAGTTTAAATATACATTACCATGCTTTATGTAGCTACTTTTCTCCTTTGCTGGATACTTAGGTTGTTTCGATATTTATTTATTTATTTTAGAGATGCAATAAACATTATTTTATAAGACTCTTAGGGCAGGCTAGTTGTAGGCCATACTCTTAGCCATTTCATGAAATGCAGAAAAGAGCTGGCAATCTCAACTTGGGAATAATTATAATATCTGCAGACCATATAGTGTGTTCTATGGCTCTCATTCTGGACAATGTCAGTGGTGAGGACTCATGGGTCAGATATTAATGATGAGGTGGCAAAGTAGTAGAGAAAAGAGAGTACATTTCACATGGCAGTCTCAGCTGACAGATGAATTAGTGGGCATGTGTTAAAGACCTTTCATGTAACCACTGCAATTGAGGGCAGGTTAAAGGGAAGACTGTGGGGCTTGGTCTCTTACAGAGTCAATTTAAACAGGGTATGCATAGAGTATCTAGTAGTATAAATGTAGAATAGCTGGTAAAGCCTTAACATATGTACTATATGTTTCTCTAGGGAAATTTGTTAGATATTGATGAGATCTTTTAAAGAGGGTAAAAGCATAAAATGAGAAAAGCCAGAAATCCCAACAAGTCATGTAGTCCCTTCATAACCTCAAATATAATTTGCTGTCCAATAATTTCATAACCTTTGGTGGAGGCAAGCAGTTGAGAAAATAAGATGACATACTTCAGAGATGTTTACAGTTGTCCTGCCATAAATGACCTAGTTGGGGATAGGATCTCACCTGCCTTTCCGTGGAAAGGGTTTTTCCCAATCCAACTTGCCAAAGGAATTGGGGACCTCTAAAGTATGCAAGTATCAGGCTGATGGTATTTCTTTGGAATCTGCTCAAAACTGACAACTAGACTCAGTCTGATTGATCTTGAGCCCCAAATATTTTTTCTCTGAGAAAAAGACAGTTTTCACTTTTACCCCATAGAAAAGTGAGAACAATTTAGAGGGAGCATGCAATTGCTGCGATACAATGTCATATAATATGTTAATCTCTACTGCACAAGATGCATGTCCCTTGTTTTGGTTTCTTAGGCTACTCAAAGCAACTACAATGAAATAGTTCAGCTTAGATGATGTTAATTTATTCAGTCAATGGTTTTGAGGCCAGGAAAATATCCAAATCAAGGCATAATTAAGACAATGCTTTCTTCCTGAAGACCGGTGTTCTGGGGCTGTCTACTGGAAATCCTTGGCTCCTCTGTAACATGGCAAGATACATGGCAGTGTGTTCTAGCTTGCTAAGCTTCCCAAAGCAGATAACACAAAATGCATTGGCTTTAACTATGGAAATTTATTAGCTTACAAGCTTACAGTTTTGAGGCTAATAAAACTGTCCAAATCAAGGCAATATCAGATAATGCTTTTTCCATGAAGACCAGCTGCTGGTGATCCTGGACTCCTTTGTCACATGGCAAGGCACACGGCAATATTGGCTGAATTCTCCTTTCTTGTCCAGGTTTCATTGCTTTCAGCTTCTTGTGTCTGTGATTTTCCCTGTCTTTGTCTGAGTTTCATTCTCTTATAAAGAATTCCAATAAGAAGATTAATGTACATCATAAACGAGGTGGGTCACATCTTAACTAAGTTAGATCTTACTCATGAAAAGGTCTTACAATGGGTCCACATCCACACGATGTATACATGCAACTTCAAACCATTACACGGCATCTTCTGGTCTCTCCCTTCTTTTCTGGGTTTCATTTATTTCAGTTTCTTGATTCCCTCTCTCTGTCTGAATTGCATTCCTTTATGAGGGACTCCAGTAAAAGGATTAATAACCATCCTAGGTGATATGGTTATCTTAACTGAAGTAGCCTCATCAAGAGATCTTACTTACAATCAGTTCGCAATAACAGAAATGGATTAACTTTAAGAACATGATTTCTGGGAAACATACAGACCCAAACCATCACAGTCCACCCTCTGGACTCCAAAGAGACATGTTCTTTCCATACACAAAATACACCCATTCCTTCACAACATCCCCAAAGCCTTAAGTCATTTCATAAGTAATATTTAGTACAAAGCTTCATCAAAATTGGTTATGGATGTGGTCTGAACTGGGGCACAACTCCCTTCCATCTGTGGACCTGTGACACCTAGAGAGCAAGGTACTTGCTTCCCACATATAATGGAGGGAGAAGCAAAGGATAAATATTTTCATTCCCAAGGAAAAAATTGAAAGGAAAATGGTTCATGGGTCCAAACAATTCTAAAGCTCTGCAGGGCAGTCCATTAGATTTCAAGGTCTGAGAGTCTGCTATGGAATTAGGTTTTGTCCCCTGGGCTTAATTGAGCTGCAGCCCCACCCTTTCCAAGCATTTGTGCAGTGGCCATACTCTCTCTGAACACTGAGGTGAAGCCTCCCCACTCTGCATCAGGATGACAGCTAGGCTCTACACAAGTGTCAGGACATAGACTTCACTCTCTGAAAACTCTTGGGTGGCACCCTCTTCCTGAAACTGGGTGGAAGGCCTGCCTTCTCTGAGCACCAAGGCAGACTTACCCCTTCCATACACCTGGGGGAGAACTCTCTCTTAGTCCAAGAAAATGTCTTTGGTCCAGTCTCCAGCCTCCATTGTTCTGCCCTTGACATGATATTTGCTTCAATCTGACCCTTTCCTGTCCCTTTTAGTCCAGGTTGGCAGTGATACCATTCATAGTTCTTACAGAAAACTTGTTGGTTTGAACAAGGGATCCAAACCATCAGAGAATAGAACATTCTATAGCTCTTTCCTGCATAACCGAATGTCCAATCTCCTGAAATAGCTGCGAGTTCCATGTTCAGTTAAACCCTCACATGGAGCACTATTCTCTGTGCACTTGCTTTCTGTGAGCTCAGACTTTCCCAACCCATCAATTTCTAGTTTCTTTGTGCCCAGGAGTTCGGTTCTCAGCTATCCCTTTCCTCCCACATGTACTGGTAGCTGCAAGGAGAACTCAGGCTATGCTTTCCTCACTTAAACTTGAAAATCTCCTCAGCTAAATATCCAAGTTCATCACTTTCAAATTCTGCCTTCCATTTGACAACAGAACTCAATTTCACCAATTCTCTGCCACCTTAAAAAAAAAAAAGGATCCCTTCCCCTCCAGTTTCCAATAACACTTTCATTATTGTTTCCTAAGACTTCATTGGAAGTATCATTAACCACCAATAATTCCACCAATAGTCTCTTCAAAGCAATCTAAGTCTTTTCTATTAAGCACCTCACAATTCTTCCAGCCATGTACCCATTACTCATTCCAAAGCTATTTCCATATTATTGGTATTTGAACTAATAGCACCCCTCCCTTCTGTTACCAAAATCTGTTTTCATTTCCTAGGCTGCTCAAAGTAAGTAACACCAAATGATTTTGCTTAAATAATCAAAATATATTTGCTCAACATTTTGAGGCCAGAAAGATGTCCAAATCAGTGTATCATCAAGGCCATTTTTTACCCAAAGATCAGATGGGTCAGGTGGGTCATGGCTTAAGTGAAGTAAGTTGACTTAGAATAGGCTCACACCCACAGGAATGTTTAAATTTAAGAACATCTTTCTCTGGGGTATAAAACCGTTCTGAACACCACATGCCTCCACAATTTGCCACCAGTTTGACCCTTTGCCCTAGCAATTCTAGACTATTCCAAAGGAACTGTCCTGGTGTTCAAAGTGATATGTTAAATCTGTTCTCAGAAATGATTACTGAAGCTAGCATCTCATTTATTTTCTATTTTTAGGCAAAGCTAATCACTTTTTATTATCTTTAAAATTTCTACATTCTAATTTAATTAATGTTAAATTGTATTTATTATGCCTTTTATAAGTAGTTTTAGGTTTTTTCTAGGCTCAATGCTTGGCAGTTTGTCCATAAATTTTTCCCTCTAATGAACAATGAAAAGGAACTTACATTGGTGGGGATATAATTTAAAGCATTTATCCAATAAACCAAGAAAGAAACATGTTGATGATTGTTACATTATGTGAAAGCATTGTCTTCTGAAAGATGAACAGTCTTTGAGCCAATTTATCAATTGCATACGTTCAAGCAAACACCGATTACAAAGACAACAGATATCCTGTCTTTCTTCCCTGTGCTGCTCTTACTTAAATAGTCATTCAGATGGAAAAAAGCCAGCCTTCCTTCCCTGGGGCTTGTTTAGCACACTCACAGATGTCTGGCTCAGATTATGAATTCATATAATGGCACTGATGTGAGGCTGGGCCTGGGAATTTCATAGACATCATTGTAGAGCCCAAATGTTTGAATGATCAGCTGAAATAGGTCTGGGATGGCCTTGGTTAATTTAAACATAGCTCTCTTTACTATCTCTTTTCCTAAAAGAACCCATTTTAAAAGATTGATTCAACACTGTAGGATACATTGGTAGGGGGAAAAATGTCAAAACGGGTGGGAAAATGAGCAATAGCGACAATGGGCAAAATACTCAATTAATATGACATTGATGGGAAATGAGCTGTACATATAAGATAATTTACAAAAAACCTGAAACTTAAATTTTAAAGAATTAGAATTAACCATTTTGATAGAAATATTTTGAAAGCATATTACACTCAATCATGCTTTCTAAAGCAGAATGTGTTTTATCTGATTGTACCTTTCCTTTTAAGCACAAAGTATCTGTGTATAGCTACAGGCAAAACTATTTTGTATTATTTGCCAACCTATTCTGTAACGATGATACTATATGAGATCAATGTGTCATGGAGAGATGCAGAAGGGGCCACCCTCCAATCATTTTCACGTTTTCTGTTTTTTCAATATATCAGTTTTATCCTTTATTATCCTTCCTGTGCCTAACCCACAACTTTCAAGTCCTATTCTAATTTACTTCTTCAAATTTTACTGAATCCTAGGAAGTTAGATAACTAGCATTATTAGAAATGAAGTGAGTTTGAAGAAGATATTGTAACAAAAGCCCAAATTTTATCTAATAGATTAACATGGATTATTTATTCACTCATGGATTCATAAAACACAGGTTTAATGAATTCTGCCTACTTTACAGTTAGTTGCTAAAGACAGAAAGAGTAAAACAGCATGTATGCTCAACAATGGGGACTTGCACTAATAAAATTAAAGAGAAGAAATTATAAAATATAAAATTTTGGTTATTGGAATTCTATTATGGGTCAAGAACTCCAATAAACTCACAATAATTTTGAAACAAATTTACAAAGCAAGTAGTATTTGTCTTGTTTAACAGATGAAAAAAAAATAAAATTCAAGCTTAAGTAAGTCATAAAAGAGACTGAGCCAAGATTTGAAACTTTGTTTCCGAATTTAAAATCTATGAACTTTCCTTATGCTATGCTCTCTCCTCAAGTGCTATCTTACTTCCTCCTTCCCACCTCCATCTAGTACACACAAAGCAGTGTAAATAGAGGTGCCAAAAATATCATGTGATTTGCACAAAGCCACTATGCTTCTGAGAACCTATCTTTACTTCTCTTTTGTAATAGATTGACTTCTCCTTACTTGTAAATTAAACTTTCCTTCGGTGGCTATATCTTCATAATTGGAGCTATTCATAGATGAATTCTATACAATTAAAATAGCCAGAAAACTGAAATCTGGATAAGTAAGATGGTATTTTCTGGCAGTGGGGGCAATTTTCTTTTCAATTGGATGATGATTTACTACATTTAGGAAGACTGAGAAAGAGCATGTATACAATGGCAGTGTGATAGAGTGAAGGAAAGCAGCATGGTCAATAAATACCAATGTCAATATACATGCAATCAGGACCTGGGCAGATCCATATGTGTTGAGGGATGAAATCTAAACAGCATGTTCTTTGGAGCTCCCTACAGCAGTTACTTGGCCCAAGGAATATATTTCAAAGCAGCTGAGAAGGAGGCAACACCTTAATATCAGGAGAAACTACCTGCATATTTTTTAAATGAGTGTTAACTCCAGGAACTACAGATAAGTACATCTCAGTGACAAAGAATGGGTATTTCTGGAAATAAAAAATGTTTCTGTGTGTAGTCTACTTTTTTATCAGGCTTAGTTTTCTTACCTCCCTTTCATATTTAATTTTGTTTCTCTCTTAAAACTGTATCTAATAATGGCTTTCAAACATTTAGTTTCATAATATTTACAAATAAAACACATCCAAGTTAAAGTTCTTCCTAAACCAATCCAAAATATGCTCAAAATAATTTATGCTTCTAATAGCAATGTAAATTGTGTGAGTGAAATCATTACGGTTTGCCTTGATGGTGTCAAAAGAATATGGTACTAGCACAAAGATAAAAATATTTACCAATGGAATTGAATCAAGAGTTGGGAAATAGACCACCAAATCTATGGTCAACTGATCTTCAAAAAGGTTCCCAAATCCACTAAACTGGGACAAAATAGTCTTTTCAATAAATGGACATGGGAGAACTGGCTAGCAATAGCCAAAAGAATGAAAGATGACCATTACCTTATACCTTACACAAAATTAAATCAAAGTGCGTCAAAGACCTAAATATAAGAACCATAAAACTCCTAGAGGAAAATATAGGGAAACATCTTCAAGACCTGGTAACAAGAGGTAGCTTCCTGGACGTTACACCCAAAGTTCAAGCAATGGCAGGAAAAAATAGATGAGTAGGAACTCTTCAAAATCAAATGCTTTTGCCACTCAAAAGACTGCCAAAAAGGTAAAGAGGCAGCAAATTTGATGGGAGAAAATATTTGGAAATGATGTATTGGATAAAATATCCTGTATACATAAAGAAATCATGCAACTCAACAATAAAAGAGCATACAATCCAATTATAAAATGGGCTAAAGATATGAATAGACATTTTTCTGAAGAGAAAACTCAATGCCTCAAAAGCATCTGAAGAGATTTTCATTTTCATTAGTTACAAGGGAAATGCAGATCAGTGAGATACCACCTCACTTTATAAGAATGGCTGCTATTAAACAAACAAGAAACTACAAATGTTGGAGAGCATGTGAAGAAATTGGGACACTTATGCACTACCAGTGGGAATGTATAATGGTACAGCCACTATGGAAAACAGTTTGGTGATTCCATAGAAAACTAAATATTGAGTTGCCCTATGACCTGGCAATACCACTAGGTATATACCCAGAAGAGCTGAAAGCAGTGACACAAACAGACATAACCACATGAATGTTCACAGCAGCATTATTCACAAATGCGAAAAGATGGAAACAAACCAAGTTCCCATCAACAGTTGAGTAGATAAACAAAATGTGGTCTATACATACGATGGAATATTATGCAGCAGTAAGAGGAAATAATGTCCTGAAGCATATGACAACACAGATAAACCTTGAGGACATAATGCTGAGTGTAATAAGCCAGACACAAAAGAATAGACACTGTATGATTTTGCTTTTATGACCTTGGTAAAGGTAAACCCAGAGGCCTGTAATACATAGTATAAAGGTTCTAGAGCTACATGGAAGTTACAGATAGATGAACAGTTAGCTAATGAGGTTGAACTTAAATGTAAGGGAACGGATAGAAGTGAAGGCAGTTTATTAGTGTTCTATAAGTAATATGGCCATACTGAAGGTGAATATTATTGAAAAGGATTGAATAGAGCCATATATCCTACAAATTAAATAAGTTCTTGCATGACCTACCTCAATATAATATTCAATATTATACCACTAAGTAAGGATAATGTGAGACATGGATCATTGACTTTGGGCATTATACAGATACCCAATGGATGGAGGTGGCTGAAGGGTGCACTGACTGAAAAGCAGAAGGGTGAACTGTGATACATACTTATGATCAAATATTGTGTTCAACAGAAAGGAATAAGGTCATGAGGAATGCAACATTGCGAATGAACGTGTAGGACATTAAGTGATACAAAATAAAGCAGAAACAAATGAAGAAACATCAAGACAGTCTGTTTTAGAAAATACTTATAAGAAAATCGGGGCCTAGATTGTAAGCTCTTATAGCAGTCACATACATCCTAGGGTATTTTGAGTGGACAATTCAAAAGTATTGGCAAAGTTCCTTGAGGGATGGGAAATAAAATATGGAACTATTGAACTTTACCACCAAGGAAATCCCTGATACTGTCTTAAACATTAGATCTTGATCTTGAGCTTTCCTCTTGTGAAACATATTTATGTAAAGAAGAAGCTAAGCCTACCTACAGTTATGCCAAAGAGTTACTTCCAGAGACCTCTTTTTTGCTCATATGTGGCCTTTCTTTCTATAAGCCCAACTCTGCAGGGAAAATCATTATCCTCCTTATGTGGGACATGACATCCAGGTGTGAATGTCTCCCTAGCAACGTGGGAGATGACTCCCAGGGATGAGCCTAGCCCTGGCATGGTGGGATCCGCAGTGCTTTCCTGACCATAAGGGGGAAAAGAAGTGTAATAAAATATCAGTGGCTAAGAGAGTGAAAATAGCGTCGAAAAGCTATTCTAGAGGCTACTCCTACACAAGCTTCAGCTAGTTATTGCTATTTATCATGGTTTGCCAACCCCAACCAAAACCATTCCTGCCAACCCTAAAGAACACCTAGGGCTTTATCTGAGATTCTACAAAGGTTCCATGTACTATAATTACTTTCCAGAAATCTACAAACTCCAGATGGGTTGCTAAGCCAGACAAATTCTGAAACCCAGAGATGCCAGCCTTTTCAAAACATCATCTAGTTCCATCCCCCTATCCCATATTATCGATGGCCCTTTCCAAACTGAAAATGTTAGAAGAGGCATTGCTCAAATAATCCTAAAGATTGGGAGAAACATCAAAGGAGAAGGCAGAGTTATAATAGAGAAGATACTATTTAACAAATGAGTATATGTCTGCTGAATCATTTCTTTTAGCCTCAGCATCTTGGAGCATCTAGAAGCAAACACCTAAAATTGTTGAACCATAACCCATATGAAACTCTGAAATCTATTTCAGAGTTTGTCATGATGGGCTTTGTCATGGTGGACTTTGAAATCCATTACTTTTTTGAAGATACGTTATTTTTCATGATAAAAATAGTGAAGGAAGTGTAAATTAAAACAATAAAAAAAAGGTTTGCCTAATGGTTTTGCCTTCAAGATGAGAGCAAGGATTATGTATAATAATCAGCTTAATGTTTGAGCCATCAAGAATCTTCTGTTTCTCCTCATTTCTCTTTATGTTTAGCAGAACTGATGAAAAACAAAAGCTCCCTATTGATTTAATATTCAGACCAAATCAATAGAATTTCAATATAAAAGCTACAAAATGATAGAGCAATGAGGTAACCACTTTGAGATTGCCAAGATTTGGCTTAAGTCAAGTCATCTTCAGAGACTCTTCCTCTAATTACGGGTTAAGTTGAACCATCATATGTCACCATCCTAGCCACCAGCTGTACCAAGTATAACAGCCATGGTTGTTAAGAGAAGACACTGTGTAAACACAGTAGACTGCGCCAGAATTGATAATTACCTATTACTCTGTTAGATTTTATTTGCAAGGCATCCATGTTCTCTAGAGCAAAGCCAATGAACACTCCTCACAAGAACAACAGAAAAAAGAGATATTAATCAAACATATTTTCATGCCTCTAGTGAAAGAATGATATGAATAATAAAGTGATTAATAGCAGACAACAAACCTTTGAATCCCAGTTAGCATTTGTATGCAGCCTACTTGAGTAAATTAATGAATTAATATATCCTCTATCAAAGCCTGGAAGCCAGAATTATCTTCAGCAGGGTCACACCTTATTTTCAAGAGTTTTAAACTCTATGCTAATTGCCTGAATTGGGATGTGAGCCAGAGCAGTTGATTTAATGTTCATTGTGGATCTGAAGTCTCAACATTAAAACATATCACAACCTAGCGGGCTTTTAGTGAAACAGTAGACAGACAATGTCAGTTTTGATTGAGTTCTTCTATCAGAGGCAATTTAGCACATGCCAACTTACTTAAACAACAACAACAAAATCCTTGTCACCTGGGCTGTAATGAAATCTTGGAAGAAAAGCTCTACAAAGAAAACACGAGATAATACAAAACAAGTTTATCAGAGAAAACGTCAAGGAGGAAACCATGATTGTGAAAGGACATTCTTCTTCTTCTCCGTAATCTCTGAGCCAAGCAGAATTTACTGCCAAAACAGATAACTTAATAATAATGAATCAGGTTATTTCCTTGCAAGAGATATGCCAGTATTAAAATAGAGTCTCACAGCCAAGTTCCCAAAACATGGCAGCACATTAAAGCTGGCCGTAAAAACAGTAAATGGTCTTAGAGATATTTAAGGAGACAAGCAAC
>PVIY010020253.1:34105-44455 GCA_004026745.1 Myrmecophaga tridactyla | reverse complement strand
AAGTGGGACATGACTCCCAGGGGTGTGGACCTTCCTGGCAATGTGGGACAGAGATCTTGTAATGAACGGAGACTCAGCATCAAGGGATTGAGAAAAACCCTAGGATGAGCTGGGACCCAGCATCAAGGGATTGAGAAAACCTTCTCAACCAAAAGGGGGAAGAGTGAAATGAGACAAAGTGTCAATGGCTGAGAGATTCCAAACAGTGTTGACAGGTTATCCTGGAGGTTATTCTTACGCATTAAGTAGATATCACCTTGTTGTTCAAGATGTAATGGAGAGGCTGGAGGGAACTGCCTGAAAATGTAGAGCTGTGTTCCAGTAGCCATGTTTCTTGAAGATGATTGTATAATGATGTAGCTTTCACAATGTGACTGTGTGATGGTGAAAACCTTGTGTCTGATGCTCCTTTTATCTACGTAGTTGACAGATGAGTAGAACATATGGAATAAAAATAAATAATAGGGGGAAGAAATGTTAAAATAAATTTAGTTTGAAATGCTAGTGATCAATGAAAGGGAGGGGTAAGGGGTATGGTATATAAAATTTTTTTTCTGTTTTCGTTTTATTTTTCTGTTGTCTTTTTATTTCCTTTTCTGAATTGATCCACATGTTCTGGGAAATGATCATGATGATGAATATGCAACTGTGTGATGATATTGTGAATTGCTGAGTGTATGTGTAGAGCGGAATGAGCATGTGTTGGGAATGTTTGTGTTTCTTTCTTGTACTTTTTTTTAATTAATAAAAATTTTTTTAAAAATCAATAAACCTTTAGCTAGACTGACAAAGATAAGAGAGAAGATGCAAATGAATAAAATCAAAAGTGAGGGGCAGAATCCTAAGGAAATAAAAGGATCATAAGAGGATACCATGAACAACTGTATACCAATAAAGTAGACAACGTAGATGAAATGGACAAGTTCCTAGCAACACCCAAACAACCTACACTGACTCAAGAAGAAATAAAAGACCTCAACAAACAATCACAAGTATAGAAATTGAATTAGCCATCAAAAACATACTAACAAAAAAAAGTCCAAGAACAGATGGCTTCACAGGTGACTTTTACCAAGCATTCCAAGAAGAATTAACACTAACCCTGCTCAATCTTTTCCAGTGGGCTTTGGAACAATGCTCCCAAACCCACTCAACTAGGACAGAACAGTTTCTTCGAAAATGGCATTGGGAGAACTGGATATCCATAAAAGAATGAGAAAGGACCCCTATCTCACACTCTATTGAAAGATTAACTCAAAATGGATCAAAGATCTAAATATAAGACACAAGAGCATAAAACTGCTAGGAGAAAATGTAGGGACGCATCTTTAAGCTCTAGTGACAGCTGCCCCTCCCCTACGTGGGACATGACTCCCAGGGATGAGCCTGGCCCTGGCATCACAGGATTGAGAAAGCCTCCTTGACCAAAAGGGAGCAGAGACACAGAACAAAGTTTCAGTGACTGAGAGATGTCAAATAGAGCCAAGTGGTCATTCTGGGGATTATTCTTATGCAGTATATAGATATCCCTTTTCAGTTTTTGATGTATTGGAGTAGCTAGGGGGAAATACCTGAAACTATTGAACTGTCATACAATAGTCCTGTTCCTTGAAGACATAAAAGCATAACTATATAGCTTTTATAATGTGTGATTGTGAAAACCCTGTGTCTGGTGATCCTTTTATTGTGTATGGACAGATAAGTAAGAAAACAAAGAGAAAAAATAGATAACTAATAGGGAGGATGGGAGAGATGGGATGTTTGGGGTGTTCTTTTTTACTTTTATCTGAATTCTTATTTTTATTTTTTTGGAGTAATGAAAATGTTCAAAAATCTATTGTGATGAATGCACAGCAATATTTTGATACTGTGAACTACAGATTGTACACTTTGGCTGATTATATGGTATGTGAATATATTATATATACATATATTATATATATATATCAATAAAATTGCACTAAAAAGGCACAAAAAAAAGATCTAGTGATAGGCAATAGTTTCTTAGACCTTACACCCAAAGCCCAAGCAATAAAAGAAAAAATAGATAAATGGGACTTCTTCAAAACCGAATACTTCAGCACATCAAAAGATTTTGTCAATAAGATGAAAAGGCAATCTACTGAATGGGGATAAAATATTTGGAAACCAAATACCTGATAAGGGTTTGATAGTCAGAATATATAAAGAAATCCTACAACTGAACAATAAAAGGACAAACCAATTTAAAAATAGGCAAAATATGGGGAAAATAGGCATTTCTCCAAAGAGGAAATACAAATGGCTAAAAAGTACACGCAAAGGGGCTCAGCTTCACTAGCTCTTAGGGAAATGCAAACCCAATGAGATATTATCTCACACCCAGTAGAATGGCCACTATTCAATAAACAGGAAACCACAAGTGTTGGGATTGTGGAGAAATTGGAACACTTATTCACTGCTGGTGGGGATGGAAGACAGTACAGCTGCTGTGGAGGATGGGGTGCTCGGAATGTACCCAAAAGATCTAAAAGCAGGGACACAAGTGGACATTTGCACACCAATGTTCATAGCGGTGTATGTCACAATGCCAACCCAAGTGCCCATCAACCAGTGAATGGATAAACAAAATGTGGTATGTACATACGATGGAATATTATTCAGCAGTAAGGAATAAAGCCCTGAAGCACACGACAACACAGAGGAACCCTGAGACATAATGTTGAATGAAATAAGTCAGACCCAAAAGGACAAATATTGTATGCTCTCACTGATATGAACTAATTATAATTTGTAAGCTCATAGACATAAAAGATAGACTACAGGTTCCCGGGAGATAGAAGGAGGCTACAGAATGGGGAGTGGTTGCTTAATATGTGCAGAATGTTCAACTAGATGGAACGCAAATGTTTGGAAATGGATAGCCATGACGGGAGCATGTTATGGGGAGTATAATTATCGGTGCTGAATGGAGAGTGAGTGTGGTGGAAAGGGGAAGTTTGGCGTCACACCTGTCACCAGAAGGAAAGCTGGAGGTTAAAACATGGGATTGTATAACATGGTGAATCTGGTGGTGGGTGATGGCTGTGAGTAACGTACAAATATAAAAAAGCTCCTTTATAAACCAGAACAAATGTACGACCCTATTACAAGGAGATACTAATAGAGAGATAAGTGGGGGAAATGACCCTATTGCAAACTATGGATGTAGTTAACAGTAATAATTTAATAGTTATCAACAGCAGCAAGTAAACCACACCAATGCTAGGGGTCAATAATAGCTGGAAGACAAAGAGTATGGGATGATTTGGGTTTTCTTTTTTATTTTTATTTATCTTTCTGGGGTCATGAAAATGTTCTAAAGTTGACCGTGATGATTAATAAACTATGTGACGAGACTGTGAGCCACTGATTGTGTGCTTTGGATGGATCGTACGGTGCGTGAATATATTTCGAAAAAATTGCATTTAGAAAATAAGAAGAAGCTGCACATTAGAAGCAAAAAAAAAAAAAAAAGAAATGTGGATTTATGACCTATAAAAATTTCAATAAAATTGCATTTAAAAAATAGTAAGGGGCAGGCCATGGTGGCTAGGCAGGCAGAGCTCTCATCTGCCATGCCGGGGACCTGGGTTTGATTCCTGGTGCCTGCCCATACAAAAAAAAGAAGCAGCAGCTGCACATTAAAAGCAAAAAAAAAAAAAAGGCAGATTTATGACCTATAGAAACAGTGGTTTCCCATCTCAATCAGATGCGAAAGTTTTTTTTTCTCCTAAATAAAAAGTATTTCTGGAGGAGGAAAGAAAAAAAGAGGCCCCCTGTGCTGGATTGCATCACGAAGCCAAACCAAGGACACGATCATAATCTGAATCCGCGCTCCTGTTTGTAGGTGCCTTTGAGAACAGGCCCCTTTGAAGGGGCATCATCAGTTTTGTGAACAGGATCTTGTAACACCTTTTAAGGTGCAGCCAAACTGAAGGGAGGGGTGAAGGGGGGGACCCAATCCCTAATACCAGAGGCCACATCAAGGGAAGCCAGAAGTCAGGGCAAAACCCAGGGAGAAGCCAGGAGGCAGTGGAAACCAGAGAAGTAGACCTGGGGAGTGCTTCCCACATGAGGGGAGGCAAAGCTGCAAGCAGGGGCGCCCCAGGGATGCAGGAGAGCAGCCCCAGAGTGCTAGGCTTTCGGGCACCTGGCCTCCCACACCTGGCCCTCGTGTGGCGGCTGTCACAGCAGCCTGGCATCCCAGGTTCCTCCCAGTCACCATCACCATCAGAGACCGTAAAATAACAACGTAAAGATTGGTTGAAAAATAGTCCAGTCTTCAGATTAACATGGCAAATGGAAAACACACACCTAATTTTGACCCCACTTAAAACCCACTAAAAATAGAACCAAAGGAGCTTTGTATGTTTTTTCTTCCTGAAGACACACATCCATAAAGATGCAAAGAGAAATGGCAATAAACTTTTGGAAGCCGGGAAGCAGATGGGTGGGTGAGCCCTTACTTAGCAGACAAATCCCAGACCAGCCAAAGGAGAACCGAGACCCAGTGCAATTCACGCTGGCCTGGGGAGCGCTGAGCACCTCTGGCACTGGAGGTGATGAGGAGAAAGAACCAAGACAGGCTCCTTAAGAAAACCAGTGAGCCCCGGGTCTCCTGCGCCCTCTGCCTCACCCCGGCAGAACTCTAGAGCTTTGTTCCCTGGAGAGGCCAAGCCAAAGAGTATACTTGGGATGTGGGACCCAGTAGAGGGCAGTTCTGCCCCCATGAGCCACTGGCTTACTAAGGAAGGGTTCGCGAGCAAAGCCGCTAAGGGGTGGCAAAGGGAAGAAGGCCACAATTCCAGGTGAATGCAGGCTGCCCTGGGATGGAAGGTGGGCCTCAGAGCTCCTTCCAAGGCCAAGGGCTGGGATTCCTACTCCAGCGCCAGACGGTCAGTGGCCAGCACTGCTGGGGGTGGGGGCGCCCTCAGCTCTGCCCTGCCCCAGCACCCCCAGTTGGGAGGGAGACTTAGTTTTCACTGCTTTCTCTCTTGTAGCTTCTGAATTTTACACTATGCACATATAGAATCTGTTAAAAAGATAATGAACCTCACTCAGAATAAGATCCAGTTTATTACTCATAAACGGTCCCTACAAAATGTGCCTAAGAACATGTCTCAGTAAAGCAAATTTGAACCCGATAGGAAGGAGCAGGGATGCAAACACCAGTGGTGAGCCAAGAAATTGACGAGTAAATCTAAAGACTTCTGATATAAAGATGAAAACTGGGCGGGGCAATGGTGGCTCAGTGGCAGAGTTCTCACCTGCCATGGCGGAGACCTGGGTTCAATTCCTGGTGCCTGCCCATGCGGGAAAAAAAGAGATGAAAACCATAACAATGACTCATCTGTTTTTATGGCTGAAAACCACGTATAACTAATTAATAAAACCCTGACAAATAGACGCCAGCTGGCCATTGACAGGCAGGGTCTCCAGATGGTCATCGTATGCTTCTTTTGACCGTTTTGTAAGATTGAAATATTTCAAAATCAAGGTTGAAAATTTACACCACAGTTGGGAAAATCAGGTTATTAACTGGATATTTGATGGTGTTAAGGAAGCTCTGTCAGTGTTGAAAGTGTTTTGGGGGTGTGTTGCAAAAGTGCCCTCTCTTAGAGGTATATCCTAAAATAGATTCTGATGAAACATTCTGCTACTGAGATTTTCAAAGTTTGAAACAGGGATCAAGGGAAAGAGATAAAAACACCAAATGAGTTGGTTGAAGCTAGGTGATGAGGACATAAGGATTTCTTAGTTATTTGCCTCAATTCAGATATATATTTGAATTTTTCCATAATAAAACTATTTTAAAAGTCAATGAGTTTAAACCTTCTCTACCAAAAGGGGGAAGAGTGAAATGAGACAAAGTGTCAATGGCTGAGAGATTCCAAACAGAGTCCAGAGGTTATCCTGGAGGTTATTCTTACGCATTAAGTAGATATCACCTTGTTATCCAAGAGGAAATGGAGAGGCTGGAGGGAACTGCCTGAAAATGCAGAGCTGTGTTCCAGTAGCCATGTTCCTTGATGATGATTTTATAGTGATATAGCTTTCACAATGTGACTGTGTGATGGTGAAAACCTTGTGTCTGATGCTCCTTTTATCTACCTTGTCAACAGACGAGTAGAACATATGGAATAAAAATAAATAATAAGGGGAACAAATGTTAAAATAAATTCAGTTTGAAATGCTAGTGATCTGCACTGGTTTGAAAGGAAGTATGCCCCCTAAGTAAAGCCATGTTTTAATATAATCCCATTTCATAAAGGTAGAATAATCTCTATTCAATACTGTATATTTGAAACTGTAATGAGATCATCTCCCTGGTTGATGTGATTTAGTCAAGAGTGGTTGTTAAACTGGATTAGGGGGTGACATGTCTCCACCCATTTGAGTGGGTCTTGATTAGTTTCTGAAGTCCTATAAAAGAGGAAACATTTTGGAGAGAGAGACTCAGAGAGAGCAGAGAATGCTGCAGCACCACGAAGCAGAGAGTCCACCAGCCAGCGACCTTTGGAGATGAAGAAGGAAAATGCCTCCCGGGGAGCTTCATGAAACCAGAAGCCAGGAGAGAAAGCTAGCAGATGACGCTGTATTCGCCATGTGCCCTTCCAGCCGAGAGAGAAGCCCTGACTGTGTTCACCATGTGCCTTCTCACTTGAGAGACAAATCCTGAACTTCATCGGCCTTCTTGAACCAAGGTATCTTTCCCCGGATGCCTTTGGTTGGACATTTTCTATAGACTTGTTTTAATTGGGACATTTTCTCGGCCTTAGAACTGTAAACTAGCAACTCATTAAATTCCCCTTGTTAAAAGCCGTTCCGTTTCTAGTATATTGCATTACGGCAGCTAGCAAACTAGAACATGATCAATGAAAGGGAGGGGTAAGGGAAATGGAATGTAAAATTCTTTTTTTCTTTTTCTGTTTTTGTTTTATTTTTCTGTTGTCTTTTTATTTCTTTTTCTGAATTGATGCAAATGTTCTAAGAAATGATCATGATGATGAATATGCAACTATGTGATGATATTGTGAATTACTGATTATATATGTAGAGCAGAATGAGCATATATTAAGGATGCTTGCTTTTGTTGTAATTTTTTTAATTAATAAAAAATTATTAAAAAAAAGTCAATGAGTTTGTTTTCATTTGAGGATGACATAAATTTCTATGTCAAAAATCTCTGCAGTGGCAGAGTTCTCACCTGCCATGCCAGAGACTTGGGTTCGATTCCCGAAGCCTGGCCATGCAAAAAAAAAAAAAATGAAAAGAAAAAATTCCAAAGGACCATCAAAAAAACCCTGGAACCAGAAAGCAATTATAGCATGGTTCAGGAGGCCAATTACCATACAAAAGACAATTGCTTTCCTATATATCATCAACGAACAATGGGAACTTGACATTTAAAACACAGTATCATTGAAATTAGGCAATACATCTAACAAAATCTGCACGAGAGCTCTACGAGGAAAACCACAAAACTCTGATGAAAGAAATCAAAGAGCTAATCGAGGAGAGAGATTCCATATTCGAGGAAGACTCTGTATCATGAGGGTGCTGGTTCTCCCCGACTTGAGCTACAAATTCAACACAATCACAACCCCAGCAGGTGGTTTTGTGGGTTTCGACAACCTGGAAAGCCAACACGTGTGAAGATCCAAGTGGGAGAACAGAAGCTGCCCACCTCCAAGACTCTGCAAAACCTTAAATTGTGGAATTGCAACCCATACCGTACTCTGAAATCAGTTCTACAACTAATCGTTGCGCTGTGCTTTGAAATGTATTGCTTTTTGTATACATGTCATTTTTCACAAAAAAAGTCGATTGTGATGATAAAAATATATATGTGTATGTATGTATTCCTTCTAGCCTCCAGTGTTCTGGAGCAGCTAGAAGGAAAAATCTGAGATGAGGGAATGGTAGCCTATGACAAACTCTGGGATCTGTCCTATAACCACTTGTTGAAGAGTGCTTTGAAAACTGTTGCTTCTTTTTTTCTTTGCTTTGTATATATGTTATATCGTACAAAAAAAAAGTTAAAAAAAAAAAAAAACTCACTGCAAAGCCTTCGTGACCCAGAAACAGACCCGCTCGAGTGGACTCATCTTGTCTTTGCTAAAAAGGCAAAAGCGGCTCAGTGGAGAAAGGACGATCTTTTCAAAAAACCTGCTGCAGGAGCCATTGGACATCCCCTTGCAAAGGAAAAATGAACCCAGACACAACATTTACAACTTTCCCAAAAAGTAGCGTAAAGTGGATCCCAGACCTGAACGTAAAACTTCTGGAAGATAACCTAGGCCAACAATCTAGTTTCCAGTTAGGAAATCTTTCGTTACCTTAGGGCAGCATTAACAAATTGGGACGAAGGAGGTGCCTTCAAATACAGAAATGGGTATTCTCTTCCGGTTCTGAAGGACAGAGGGTGGAAAAGGAGAAGAGACAGGGGCTGACTGACGGAGGAACGGGGCCACGTGCCCATGGGGGAGGCGGGGACCGCGGGGACGTGGCCTCGGCCCAAGACGGCCAGCCCCCACCAGAAGCTGGAAGAAGCAGCAATGACCTCTCCAAGGGGTTTGCCCACACCTGGATTTGGGACTTCAACTCCTCAGAATAAATGTCGGCTGTCTTAAGCCAGCCAGCGTGTGGCACCTTATTAAGGTGGCCCCAGGAGACCAAGAGGCCCCCCGATTCAGGGCAGTTTCTCCAAGAACCTGGTGGCCCCAACCCAGAAGCAAGAAGCAGGATCAGCCCTAAACATCAGCGAGTCAAGAGCAACTCCAGGCCAGCGAAATGCTCCCTGCCCCTCCCCAGGTGACTGCTCAGGCTCCCCTCGGAGCCAACCTGGAGACAAGGATCCAAGGACATTTAGTCCCTCTGGGAGGTGACCCCAGGAAACGCCAGTGGGAGAGGGAGCACGAGAGGAAAGGGGGGGGTCTGCGGAAGGCGTGCGACCGTGGGCTGGCCACCACGGATGCCGGGTGCTGTGAGGAGGGGTCCCTTCCCCACAGGCTCCAGAGGGAGCGAGCACCTGCCTGGAGCCTGGACTCCGGCTTCTGGAACCGGGGAATCAAGTTCCGCTGCTTTGGGCCACTCCCAGAGCCCCAGCGATTTCTGCAGGCACCTCTTGAAGGATTGAACCAAAGACCGAGCTGGACCTTGTCCTCGCCCTGGGCTATTCCCCCCCTCTGAGCCCTGGGAATGTCCCACCGGCGGCCTGTCTGTCTTTGCAATTCACGGTGGCCCTGGACACACCTGGTAGTTCCCACTGGGGAGGTGACTCGAGGCGGGGCGGGGGGGATGTCGAGCAAGCCAGAGGGACAAAAAAGATGAATCCTATAGCTAGGGAGTTGGAGAGCCCAGGACTCAGTTTCACCACGAGGTCCCTGAGCCCATCCATCACACCTGGGTAATGACACCCCAGGAAATATCCCAGAGCCCGCAGCACCAGGCGCCTACCTGCTCAGCGACGCCACAGGGTGGAGGCCAGGAGGCGGCCCCTCTGCATCTCTCCTTTTGGCTCCTTCTTGTTCCATCCTTTGGCTCTGGTAAAGCTGCAAGAAGAGTGCTTTTCTGAGCTCTGTGAGTCTTTGGGCTGAATTACTGAGCTTGATGGTGATGGTGGGGGGCCCCAAATGTTCAGCCAGCTTGTAGGAAGTGGGGGTGGCCCGGGCCTACCCCACCCCCCGAGCAGCAGCGGGAGCCTGAGGGAGGACAGCCCGGTCAGCTCTTGTGGGTGGGAACCGCGTGCTCCCTCCCCCACCCACGCCAGGAGCACCTGAGGGGAGCCACGAGGGCCCCGTGCCAGGAAATTCAGCCCAGCTGTGGAGGCCTCAGCCTCTGGGAAACGTTGAGGGTTTGAGGATTTAAAAGGCAAGGAGACGGCTGGTGTCCCCTCGCCATGGGAGCTGTGGGGGCCCCTGAGCCGCCACCCCCTCCCCCGGCCCTGCCTGGGCCACAGCACTGGGGGGCCAGGCCAAGAACCAACCCCTGGTTCCAATTAAGCCTCCTTGGACCTGAGACACGCCCCCTTCACCTCTGAAAGCTCAGAAGAAATCCCTTCTGCTCCAGCGTTTCCGCGTGAGGGAGGAGAACACCCCTATTAGCACAGAACCTCCTGGAGTGCCTTCTCGTCCTGGAATGTCTTCTCCTCCTGCAGTGTATTCTCCTCCTGGAGTGCCTTCTCCTCCTGCAGTGTCTTCTCCTGGAATGTCTTCTCCTTCTGCAGTGTCTTCTCCTCCTGCAGTGCCTTCTCCTCCTGCAGTGCCTTCTCCTCCTGCAGTGTCTTCTCCAGTGTCTTCTCCTGGAGTGTCTTCTCCTCCTGCAGTG
>PVIY010020253.1:0-34005 GCA_004026745.1 Myrmecophaga tridactyla | reverse complement strand
TCCTGCAGTATCTTCTCCTCCAAACAGAAACTCTATCCCCATTAAGCAATCGTTTCCCAGTTCCCTTCCCTCCTACCCCTGGGAACCTCTAATCTACTTTCTGTTTCTATGGATTTGCTTATTCTAGATCTTTATTTCAAATGGAGTCATACGATATTTGTCTTCTTTTGTCTGGCTTCTTTTATTACTGAGCATGATGTCTTCAAGTTTCATCTATGGCGTAGCCAGTATCAGAACTTCATTCATTATATGGCTGAATAATATTCCCCTGAACAGATGTACTACTTTTTCTTGATCCGTTTGTCCACTGATGGACTCCTGGGTTGTGTTCACCTTTTGGCTCTTGTGAATAAGGCTGCTGTGAACACTGGTGTTTGGTTTTGCTAATGCTGCTGGAATGCAATATACCAGAAATGGATTGGCTTTTACACAGGGGATTAATTAGGTTGCAAATTTACAGGTCTAAGGCCATGAAAATGTCCGAATTAAGGCACCAACAAGAGGATACCTTCACTCAAAAAAGGCCGATGGTCGCATGGGAAGGCACATAGTGACGTCTGCTGGTACTTTGCTCCCAGGTTTTGATGCTTTCAGCTCCTGAAAAGCTATCAAGAGATGCCATCCCACAAGATTGAATCAGAAAAGCCAAAAGAAACTTGGTTTTCTTGGGGTACACAACAGTTTCAAATCAGCACAACTCGGGTTCTATTTCTAGGAGCAGGGTTGCTGGGTCCCACGGAAATTCCATGTTTAACTTTCCAAGGAACCGCCAAACAATTTTCCACAGCAGCCACATCATTTTATGTTCCCACCAGCACTCATGAGGGTGCCAATAAACGTCTCTCTTCTTGAGGGGGCTGGGGGGCTGAGCCACGTCCAAGCCCAGCACAGCCCTCCAATGGCCTCTCTAGGAGGCTGTCACAGGTACTTTCTTTGGAGACCACAGATGTCTGTTGGCCCCATGAGATTCTGTTGTCCTCTTGCATCCTCTCTTCGCCACTCCTTCCCAGGCCTCCTGGGAAAGGACATGCAGCCCCGTGGGTGCCCTCTGGGCCGTGGATATGTCCGTCTCCAGACCTGAGCTGGAAGCAGGACTGCTGCCCTTCTCTCCCGGCCTGGCATGGCTGAGCTTGTGCCCTTGGCTTCCAACTCCCTGCCCACGGGCCTTGACGTTTCCATCACACGTCCCGTTCTGCTTCCATGACAGAGACATCTCTGAAAGTGCTTGAGAATTGCCTGTCCAATTTTACTGTGTGGCCTTGGGCACCACGATCCCCCTCTCTGGGCTTGTGGCCACACCAGGACCATGGGGGCAATGAGGCCTGGTCTGCAGGGTTATGGAGGGATTGGAGGAGGGAAGCAGTTGGGGTACCAGCTCCTCGGCCCAGGCTACAGCCACAGTTCCCCCACCATAGGGTTTGTGGGTTTAACTGTGTCCCCCAAAAGATCTGTCCACGTCCTGGTACCCAGCACCGGTGGATGCGACCTTAATTGGAAATAACATCTCTGCAGATGCACGTCATTAAGTTGAGGCCAAACTGGAGTAGGACAGGCCCTAATCTAATAAGACTGTCCCTATATGAAGAAGGAAATTCGGACACAGACAGACTGACAGCAGGGGAGAAGGCCATGTGAAGACAGAAGCAGAGACTGGAGTGACACAGCCATAAGCCAAGGACGCCTGGAGCCACCCAATGCTGGGCCAGATGAGGGAGGGTCGCAGCCCTGCACACTCCTGGACTGTGCAGTTCTGGCCTCCAGAGCTGGGGACGGATGAACTGCTGTTGGGTTTTTTGGGTTTTTTTTTAATTAATTTTTAAATTTTTTTTAAAAATATGACAAGAAAGAAACACAAACATTCTTAACATATGATCATTCCATTCTACATATATAATCAGTAATTCACAATATCATCACATAGTTGCATATTCATCATCATGACCATTTCTTAGAACATTTGCATCAATTCAGAAAAAGAAATAAAAAGACAACAGAAAAAGAAATAAAATGAAAACAGAAAAAGAAATTATACATACCATACCCCTTACCCCTCCCCCTCATTGATCACTAGCATTTCAAACTAAGTTTATTTTAACATTTGTTCCCCCATTATTTATTTTTATTCCATATGTTCTACTCGTCTGTTGACAAGGTAGATAAAAGGAGCATCAGACACAAGGTTTTCACAATCACACAGTCACATTGTGAAAGCTATATCATTATACAGTCATCTTCAAGAAACATGGCTACTGGAACACAGCTCTACATTTTCAGGCAGTTCCCTCCAGCCTCTCCATTACATCTTGACTAACAAGGTGATATCTACTTAATGCATAAGAATAACCTCCAGGATAACCTCTCGACTCTGTTTGGAATCTCTCAGCCATTGACACTTCGCCTCAAACTTCTGTCGTTTTAAGCCGCCCCATCTGTGTGGTCTTTGACAACAGCCCAGGCCTCTGCTGGGCCACCTCTGACGTGTGACAGATTACCCTAAAACTTAGCTGGGCGAAGCGCCCAGTGTGCTTTGCTCACAGGTCAGGACTTTCGGGGGGCTCCCCCAGCGAGAGACCCAAGAGGAGGCTGCGAGGTTTGACGGCCCAGCCTGGGGGGAGGCACCGCTCTCCCAGCACCAGCTCCCAGCTGAGGTAGCCACGAGCCCATGAAAATTCGAGAAGGAGCCCGGGTTCCCAGTGGAAGGCACCTCAAAGAATTGTAAGCCACATTTTCAAACCTCCACAGCTCCTTCTCCTGAACACCTGCCAACGAATATTTGCCGGATCACTGGATCAGCAAAAAAAAGATCGACTTATTAATTAGCCCTGGTTAAATATGCTGATGCAGAGCACCTCCAAGCCAAGTTGGTCAGCCCTGCCGGAACAGACCGCCTTGAGAATGCCACCTACTCATGCCAAGGCTGCCAGTCTCCCTAATGTCTCAGGCCTCAGCCAAACTGGTGAGATTTCAAGCCTGTTTGGACAAAATGACCGATCGCTTCCGGAAGGTGGGGCGGCTGGAAACCCTGCCAGCTGTCAGCTTCGCTGGGCTCGCGGAGGGAGGCGTGTCACCGAGATACCCGGGGCCCAGTATTGAATGAGGATTCAAGGACATGGCTTTTCTGGGGAGTACAACAGTTTCAAACCAGCCCAGGAAGTGGTGCCTCCTCTTCAATTTTTTGAAAGGGTTTGAGCAGTGGCTGTCCCACTACTTGAAAGTCTTCTGTCCCTTGGCTGTCACTGCCTCATGCCCTTTTCTGGTTCTCTTCAGTTCAACGAATTTTGTAGAAGTTACAGGTGCAGCACTGCTGGGTTCTGGAACCTTCTCTTCAGGCTCTCTCCTTTCATGATTGTTATGGATTGAATTGTGCCCCCCCCCAAAAAAAAGGTATGTTCAAGTCCTACTTCACTGCACCCCATACCTGTGAATATGACCTTGTTTGAAAGTAGGGGCTTTGCAGATAGAATCAAGTTAAGCTGAGGTCATACTGCATTGGGGGATGGTGGCAATGAAATGACCGGCGTCCTTTTAAGAAGAGAAAACAAAGACGCAGAGATACATGCAGGAAGGATGCCAAGTGATGACGGAACACGAGAAGAGAGGGATCCGTCTGCCAGCCACGGAACGCCAAGGGCTGTCGGAAACCACAGAAGCTGGAAGAGGCAAGGAAAGGTCCTCTCCGGAAGCCTTCAGGAGAGCAGCCCTGCAGGCATCTTGATTTCAGACTTCTGGCCTCTAGAACCATGAGAGAATAAATTCATCTTAAGCCTCACCCCCCCCCCCCCAAAAAAGAAGCTACCTGGGGCATCCTCCAGCCGACACGCCAGAATTGGGGGTGAGCGGGGGGCTCCCTGAAGGCCTCAGGGTGCAGCCAGTAGGGTAGAGTGGAATGGACCCTTCCAGCCTATGATCCCTTGGGGACAGACCCCCACCGCCCCCCACCCAGCAGAGGCTCTGAAGCAGCCCCTCTGCAGCTTCTCAAGACTTTGATTCAATTCAATCCAGTCTGACAAGTTGCCCCGCGGGGAAGACTTCCCCAACCCACCACTGGCACCCCCAGCAGCCCTGGGTGGGGTTTCCCCATGTCCTCAGAAAGCTGAGAGGCTCAGAGAGGTAGAGAAATGGGACTGAAGACACACAGCAGAGCCAGGGTTCGAATGCAGGACGGTCTTGACGCCAGACAGCAGACAGACCTGTTGGAAGAACACACGTGTGTTTCTGTCTGTCTGTCCTCATGAGTATCTGTGCCTGTGTGTCTGATCTTGTGTCACTACGTGTGTGTGTGTCTGTGTACAGGTATGTGTGTCTGTTCTTGTGTATGTCCATGTGCTGTGTATTTGCGTGTGTCTGAGTGTGCAGGTGTCAGTGTGTGAGGTATATAGTGGTGGATGCTGTGTGTGTGTGTGCCTTCCCATCTGTGACGATATGAGTGGGTGGCTGTTTACTTGTGCGTCTGTGTGACTAGTGTGTGTGTGTCTGAGTGTGTGTCGGCGCCCGCGTGTCTCTGTGTGAGCGTCACCGCGTGTGGCCTCTGAAGCTGCAGCTCAGGGCTGGCAGTGGAGGCGAGGCGGAGCCCCTGGGGACACTCCGCTAGAAAGAAGCTCCGGTTTGCTGGCAAATGTCCTTGAAGAGGCGGGCGGGGGGGGGCCACCAGGCAGCCCTTTCTCAGCACCCCGAGGCCACGGGGCTGTCACCCCCGAACACACACACAGAGGCGCCGCTTTGAGGCTCCATGCCCTGATCTCAGCCCTGGAGAGAGTCAGCTTATGGGGAGCAAGGAAGGGTTCATAGAGATAAAAATACAAACTCTGTTGCTTACAAAAATCACTGGTGGCTTACAAGAGCGCATCTCTCGTTGTCATGGAGCTGACAACGCCGATAAGGATCAAAGGGCCCAGAATAGACGCGGCTGCTGCTTCCCACTTAACTCTTGGGATCCTTTTCTTTTTTCCTCAACTTCAGGCTCTCGCCTCCCTCTGAAGAATATTCTAGACCCGGCAGCGGGACTCTCTGTTTCACTCTGAATGCGAGAACTGCTCCCCCCGGCCCGCGCCCAGTTGTGGGACCAGCACCCCCTTCTTGGAGGGGTGCCACTTCTCCCCCAAACCCAGCCACATGGCTGCCCCACCCCCTGGCCACCATGTGGTCACGTGACCCAGCTGGGCCAATCGGAATCCTTCCCTGGGATTTTTCACATTGAAACCAAGAGAAAAGGATGGGGTCCTCTTCAGAAATGAAGGTGGGGGGTTGTGAGCCAGGAGCCACGGGCAGCCATGACGGGGGACAGAGAGTGCTTCCAGGTGTTCTTGTCCTTGGTTCCAGCCCCCGCAAGGCCTGCTGCGCCCTGGCCTTTGCCCTTGTTTGGTCACATAGGCTAAAAAACTGTCCTTTGGGACCTAAACTCCTCTGAGCTGGGCGTGGGTCCCTCAGGACTCCCGGTGGCCGCCAGCCCCCCCCAAGCCCTGGGTGTCACAGGGCATGACGGCGGCATCTTCCCACATGCTGTTTCCCACACTTCGCTGCTGCTCCGTCTTATCTTCTGGAACCTTTTCCCTGAAGGCCCACTGACCTGAGAGCTTTAGGGGTGTGACTGGGCAGTGTTGTCCCTGCCACCCTGGAAGTCCAGGTGGGGAGAGGGCTTCCTGCCCACACGTGGTGGTGGCCTCTGACCTCTAGCCTCTGATCCTGGCCTGTACCCATCCCTGCCAGCAGTGCCCCCTACCCACGGGAGGCACCCCGCACGAATGGGCGGACAGCCCAGAAGGCCTGTCCGAGCTCCGTCCCCAGCCCCCGCACACATGACCAAAGGGTGGCCACGCCAGCCTCCTGGGTCTCGGGGGAAGGTCCGTGCAGACCCTGGAAACGGGCTCAGGACAGTTTGGGCAGAGGATTCCAGGACCCCAAGGCGGGTGGGAGTGGGGCCCAGGACAGGAGCCCCAACCTGGGCTTCAGGGTGGTTCTGCTCAGACATCTCCATTCTGCAGAACCTGGTGGCTGTGCAATGGGAGAGGAGGCAGCCAGCCTGGCTAGGGACCATGGCCCTCCCTAGGGCAGGAGTTCCTGTGGGGCAGCACGACCGGCACGGGAACTGAGAGGGGAGCACCTTTGGAAGCAAAGGGAGAATGGGTTGGGGTGTCAGGGATGGGCCAAGGAGGAGAGGGCTGCAGTCGTCCAGAAAGTGACATGATGGTGCCACCAGCAGGGGCCGCAGACGAGGGGGTAGGACCTGGGGACGTGTCCGAGGGGCCCTTGGAGGGGGCCTTGCAGAGGGGGTCTGGGGGCTCGGCTTGTAGCACGTGCTGAAACGCTACGCCAGGGCCAACTTGCCCCCACCCGCGCAGACCCACTGCCATCCGCTCCACGCGCACACAGTGGCGGGAAGGGTCATCGGGAGGCAAAGCTCTCGCGGGGTATGTCACCTTTGCGGGTTTCTAGAATTTAATTTTTAACCACAGGCTGGCAACATTTCCCGAAAATGTAATCCTGTCCCCAGAACTGGGAGGGCCAGCACAGCCCTGCAAAGGCCGAGTGAGGCATCTGGAATATTCGCTCACTAAACCCCAAGGGATGGGAGGGTGGGGGGACAGTGTCCCCAAGGGCACCCCAAGCCACGCTGGCCCCTGCCTCCCATCCCACTCGCCCCGGTCCAGACACACTTCACAGATGAGGAAACCGAGGCTTGGCGAGGTCCAGACTCAAACCCGGAGCTGTCCGGCAGCGATGTCCACACTCGCAGCCTCTCCTCTCTCCCAAGCAAGGACGGCGTGGGGAGCACAGCTCGCCCAAAAGGAGACACCCCCCTGCGGCCCAGAGACCTTCCAGGACCCCCCGAACCCCAGAGGGCAGGTGACTCTCTCTCCCTCCCCCTCTTTCCCTGTCTTTCCCGTCCCTCCCTCCCCCTTCCCTCCCCCCTAAGGGACACCCCGGCCACCATCTCACCCTTTGCATGTTTCCAAGTGTGACAAGCTGCTCCCAGGGTCCCTCCCAGGGCAGAGGCCCCATCCCGGCTTTCCTGTCCCTCACCCAGCTCTGGCTTGTGCTGTGACAGTCTCTGTAGTCAGAGAAAACAATAAAGCTATTTTTAGCCTGGAAACAAATGAGTTGGAAAGTAAATAAGCCCTCAGTCTCCTTCGCCCACTGCCTGGCCTCGGGGGGTTCTGTGTGGGGTGAGGGTACCAGGAACCAGAGGCCAGACAGAGGACAAGGGGTCGGGGGCATCCCCGAGGCACAGTCGCCAACGGACAATCCTCCCCCCACAACCTTATTCCCACAGCTGCAGTGCTGAGGCCCAGAGAGGGTGAGCGCCCCGCCCAGGCCACACAGCCCGCGGGGACAGAACTCGCTCGGCTGGGACCAGGACGGCAGCTCCTGTGCTGCTGCAGGGTTTTCTCAGGGAACAGATGGCTCCAACTCCCACCCACGAAGCCAAACATTTTCCCTGGCCACCCTGCTAATGTGCTCACCAGCCTCCTCTTGTAAATATAGAGTACAAAGGCTCCGGCTCACGGCGGGCCTGACGAGCGAGGCCGGCTCCACGGGGGGGCCTTCCAGGCACACGGGAAAGGCCCAGGTAAGGAGACTGGGACAGCTGGTGGCCCTTCTCGCCTTCCCTGGGGGTCAGAACGGTGGGGGCCAGAGACCCTCCAACCCTGCTCCGCCCCATCCCCCCCTCTGCCCTTTTCACCAGCATTCATCCATCAGCGCTTAGCAAGCGCTGTCTGAGACCCAAAGGGTCTTGAGCCTCCTTAGCAGTGTGGCCTTGGGCAAGCGCCTTGACCTCTCTGAGCCTCCTCCCTGCCTGTAAAGTGGGAATGGAAATGACATAAGATGATGCCTGATATGCAGTGAAATCAGGGCGGCTTCCCAGAGGAGGTGCTTAGGTTTTGAGGATGAATTGGAGTTGGGTGGAGGGGAGCGAGCATGTGGCAGTGAGCCGGCATTCCACCTGGAACAGGGAAAAACATGGAACAGAGACACCTCATGGTCGGGGAGAGGGCAGGCCACAAGTAATTCGGGGAGGCTGGTGCCTCCAGGGAGGGTGCTGGGTGGGGTTGGAGGGCCAGGGGCAGGCCCAGGGTTGGTGACAGGCAGCTGGGAGGGAGGTCAGGACTCCAGGTGCAGCTGCCTGGGGTCCCCTGAGGTCCCCGCACCCCCTCCCCATCCACCTGGGTCCATGGCAGCCTGTAGTGAAATGCTTCTTCCTGCTAAAAGCTCTTGGCAGCTCCTCGGTCCCGGCCACTCTCCAGCAGCTGCCCACAGCCCACGGGAGTCCTTATCCATCCTGGCTGGCCGGGGACATCCCGGGAGGTGGGGTCCAGGAGGCCAGGTGTGGCTTGGGGTCCAGGTCCCAGAAGCCTGGCCTGGGGGCCTGGGGGCTCCAGGGGGCAACAGAGCCGGCAGGACAGACAGGGCTTGGGAGGGGCCCGGGCTTGTGACCTGAGGTGGGGTTCCCCTTCTCCGAGCCCTGCCTCCCCCTCGGTACTCGCTTTACCCTCCCAGGGTCACGGTGAACACTGCCCACCTGGGGCACCTGGCATGGAGCCAACGCTGAGAAATGCCAGCTCCCAGGCCGCCCCGCTCAGCCCCAGTGTCCAGCGCCTCTCAGCTCCACCACATGGCTCGTCCTCGCCCTCCCTGGAGAGAACCCCGGGGTTCTGTTTGTTGGCTTGTCTTGCCTCTTTTTGCCCAGATGGCTTTGTCTCACTGTCTCCTGGGGCTCTGCCCTCACGGTGCTTGAAGGGAGGGGCAGCAGGCAGCGGGCATTTGTCTCTGCCAGTAGGGAGACCCTGGGCAAGCTTGGGGAGTTTTCTGGGGGGCGTTTCCGTCTGGGAGGAGCACCAGCTCGGGAGCCGGCGAATGGCCCTGGGCCCTGGGCCCACCAGGAAGGGGCCAGGCTTGCCTGATGGGAGTCACACATTGCCAGGGCCACTCCTGGGGTTACTTTCAAAGACCCTCCATCCCCAGCTCCCATCCCGGCCCCCCACTCATCAGCCGGCTTGCTCAGCTGTAAAAGGGGGTACACTGGGCATCCTGGGTCTCTGCAGGAATTAGGGAGACCCTCATCCTACCCGATCCCCCACCCCCGCCCCCAGTGTGCCCAGCCAGCGGCCCCCTGCCCCCCGCCTCTGTCTGGCTCTCGGCCGCATGGACGGGTTGATGGGAAAGATTCTAATGGGTTTTAAGTTAATAAGTTGGGGATAAATTAGGTTTGAGCTCCGCAGGAAGCAGATGGCAGCACTGCCGTGGCCTGGCATGGCCTCGCTGGCACAGTGGTGGGCGGGGGGGTGCAGCCAGGGGGGACGCCACTGGGCTTTATGTTCCCTTTTCTTCCCAACCTTTTATTATGAGAATTTTAAACATAAAGAAGAGTGGGCAGAATCGTCCTCTGAGCACCCGTTCACGTGCCCTCTGGATTGGCTGGCGCTTTGCCTTATTGCCCATTTACTCACCTGTCCCTCCCCCATTCTCCATCAATCCACCGTATATTTTGATGCATTTCAAAGGCGGTAGCAGGCGTCAGCATCCCTCACCCCTAAACAAGCCTATCACTAGCTGTGGGTTCAATAGTAAATCATGGTTGCTTGGGGGGCTTTATAGGCAATGTTTACAAACAATAGAAATGCACACATCTTAGTGGGAAATTTGCTGACTTTTGACAAATGCACACATTTGTATACGCCAACCCCAGCACACATCATCAAGATACAGAACCCGCCATCACCCCACAGAGATTCCTCATGGGCCTACCCAGTCGGGCCACCCCAACCTCCCTAGGGTCAACCTCCCTAGGGTTGTTTTGGTTATTTTGGAATAGTTTTATTTAATCTAGAAATCTATAGACGTAGAACCATATAATATGATTTCTTTGGTGTGTGTTTTTTCACACAGTGTAATGCATTTGAAATTCATCCAAGCTGTTGGTGTATGACTAGGCCACCCCCTTTTCATTGCTGCATAATATTCCACGACATAGGTATACCACAGTCTGTTTAACTGTGTCCTCTTGATAGACATCTGGGCTGTTTCCAGTTTTTTACTATTATGAATAAAACTTCTACGAATATCCTTGGACATGTCTTTTTGTGGACATTTAGTTTATCTCCCCACAAAGAAGACAACTCTGCTCCTTAGAAAGCCCACCTTATAGGTGGAAGAGATAGAAAGATGTTTCATTATGGCCACTGGTCTTTAGGTGGGTACATTTCCCCACACTGAGCCGCCTCGGTGGGACGCAGTGGGCCATGTGCCCATCAGCGCCCCTCTCCTTGGGTAGCGTGGGCCGTGGGTGGAGAATTTGGCAACTCGTCCTTGCCATGGCAATCATTGTCCTAGAAAGTCCAGCTTGGGCCCAACAAGTCTTCCCTGAGATTCAGGCCAGAAGCACACCTGGGGGCTTAGGGGGGTGGGCTGCCAGGAAGAACAAACCCAAGAGCTTCCTGGGAAAGGATTTACCCCAAGGGCAGAGCTCAAATCCAGAAGGCTGCTGATAAAACATGGTGTCGGGTCAAACACAGGCTCAAAGCTGTTTGCTAAGAAATTTTTAAGGCAGTGCCTCTGAACCTTCTCAGCTAGATCAAAAGGCTTCTAGGGATCTTAAAAGCATGCATCCTAGGTTCCCTCTGCTAGACTAGAGGCATCTAAAAATCCTAAGGGCCCTATCCCACAGCACTAGGTGTGCAGCCCAAGGCAGACAGGGAAAGTTTCAAGGAAGTCTGTGGGTTTGGCTGTTACCTGATGGAGCATATTTATAATTTGATATGCAGGAAATCCACATAGTTTTTAAAGGCATTATATCAGTTTGGACCCTTCAGAGCTGAGTTGAGTTTTTGCAGGGAGGGGCCTGAGATGCAGAGAGCTGACGGGTGGCCTACCCACCCCCAGTCCCCATTCCTGAAAAGTAGGCGCATGAAAGGAAACAGAGGGGAGAGGTCAGCAGGGGTCAGAGCACATCAGGGCTCTGGGTTTTACCCACAGGCACTGAGGAATCCTGGGAGAGTCACCTTTAGGACATACACCCTTAGAAGTGCTTTAGGAATTTGGCTTTAGGAAGTACACACTGTCTGCCTAGGGAGAGCAGTTGGGAGGGAAAGCCAGAGACCAGGCAAGGACCCTGGCAGGCCTCCCTAGTGACAGGTATGTTTTCAGAGCATCTGAGGCCATTCGGAGCAGCACTGGGAACTTGCTGAGGGAGGAGTGAGCAGGTGCTCGGTCCCTTCAGTGGCAGCTCCTGCTCACCTGCCCATGATACAGACCCCACCGCGGGCTCTGGCCCCACCACCGTGGCTGCCTAGCACGAGCCAAGGCGGTGGACAGCAATGGCTGCAGGTCCCTCCCTCCCACCTGCTCACTCACTGGAGCCTTAAGTGGGTCCATTTTTCATTCTGGCAGTCGGTTTCCTCCAAGGGAGACATGCTAACAGGTGCAAGAAGACAGGCATTGCTACCCGAGCCCATGCCACTGCCCAGGAAAAGGGGTGCTTAGGAAACCCAGGGGCACCGGTGGGCATGGCAGGTCTGCTCCAAGCCTGGCCTGCTCTGGGACCCCCAGATAGAACGCCCCACCCCAACCCCGAGACATCGGCATCTTGTGGCCAACAGCCAAGACTTGCTGCCACAGTGCCAGCACCCGACTGTCCCTCCAGCCAGGGCCCTTCCAGACTTCGGCTAGAGCACCACAAACAGGGTGCCTTAAAACAAGACGTTTATTCTCTCCAGGCCTGGAGGCCGGAAGTCCCCAAGCAAGGTGCGGGCAGGGCCGCGTGGCCTCCGAGGGCTCCAGGGGGCGGCCTCCCCTCTCCCAGCTTCTGGCGGTGGCCGGCGTCCTGGCACTTCTTGGCCTGTGGCTATAGCACCCCAGTCCCTGCCGGCCTCGGACCCTGCTGCCTTCCCCACGCATCTCCTCCGTGTCCCCAGCCCTCTGTCTCCTTAGAGGGACACAGTGCTTGGACTCAGGGCCTCATCCAGAACAAACTCTTCTTCCCATAATCATGTTTGCAAAGACCCTATTTCCAAATAAGGTCCTGTTTGTAGGGAACGGGGTGGATAGGACTGCAGCATATCTTCAGAGGAACATAACCCATGGCAGGAATGCTGGCAATAACGGCCCTATGTCTTGAGGTGCTGGGGAGAATTAGGGGAATTACACGGAGACGGTGAGAGCCCAGGGTTCAGCTGTCTCTGTCTGTTTACTGAGAGCTCGGTGGTGCCAGGCCCCAGCAAAGGGGGCTTCTCCTTCACTCCTCACATTGCTTCTTTGGGTCCTCTCTTACGGATGACACAGAGAGCGGGAGGGTGACACTCCCCTGTGGGGGAAAAGGCTCTTGGCCAGTCACTCTGGGTCTCAGGTTCTTTTCATCAGAGTGTACACAAAATCAACCTCAGAAGGTGGATAACTGCATGTGAGGAGCAGACATTTGACAGAGGGTTGCAGGGCAGGCAAGGGGCAGTGTGGCCCCTGAGCCACTGCTGACGTCTATCACCTGTGTCTCAGCTATCTCCCACCCCGGCAGTGCTGCGTAACAACCATCCCCGAAGCACCTGTGGCGTGCAGCCAGGTGTGTGAGTGGTGCTCGTGGGTGCTGGGCTGGGTGGCTCAGCTGGGCTCTCCTCGGCTGCCTGGCGGCTGACCCCAGATGGCCTCAGCCACGTGGCTCCACTTGACGTGTGCCCCATCTTAGCCGGGCAAACTCTCACGGTGTTGACAGAGGTGTAGACGCAAAGCGCCTGCAAATCTTTCATTTATCACAGTTACCACATCCCGGTGGCCGAAGGAAAACATCCCACCTTTGGGAATGAGCTGCAGAGTCACACGGGCAGTGGAGGATGAGGACACTCATTCCACCCATCGGTAACACTCAGGGGGCTTTCCGGGTGGGCCGGCCATCCCGTCAGGTTCCACAGGACTGCCGAGGGTGTCTTGGTTGGTGGGGGTCTCAGGGCCACCCCACAGGCCAGCAGCATTCCAGCCTGCCCCTTGTGAGGCCACTGCGCCAAGGTCCCCTGGGGGGGGGCCCTCTCAGCTCTTCCACCTGTGGGATGGTCGCTGGGCTGAGCCCCCCTCAAAGGCCCTGTGCCCCTGGAGCTCCCACAGCACAGCCTGGAACCCCCTGAGCCCCTGGCAGTCGCCTTTCAGACCAGAAAACCCAGAGCAGGGCCCTCAGCCCCCACCTTCCCCCCGAAATTATTCCCCTGTTGGAGCAATTGTTCTCCAAACAGGAGCACTGGCATCTTCTCGCCCCCGTATAACTCGGCCCCCTCGGGACCAGCTGCGGAGAGAGCATGGGAGACACAAAGACAGGAAGTCTGCCCGAAGAGCAAGGCCCCCCACCCTCTCCAAAAATGCATACAGGCGGTGCTCAATATTTGCAGCAGCTATGGTCTAAAAGTCGCTGCAGACACAGAATATTTCACATTTGCAATAGAATAGTCAATCATAATGGTTTTTTCAATTGTGGCATCTGCATTTTGTGTCTTGCTTAGAAAAAACTTCCTTACTACAGGATTATGAAAAACAAGCGTATCTGGAATAGTTTTTTATTTGGTATAAGGAATGGGCTAGAGACCCAAGTTTTATATAGACATAAATATATATATGTGTATGTATATTTATTATATGTATTTTCCCCCTTCAGGTTGTTGCCCAACTGTGCAAACGCCATTTACAGAAAAATCCATCTTTCCCCCAATAAGGTGAAAAGCTGCCTTTACCAGTTCATGCACTTGGGGTGATTTCTCGAACTTTCTGTCAAGGTGATTTGTTCACCTAGTCAAAGTCTGCTTTTTTACATACTTCATATCTATCAACTTAGTCCTTCCAGCTTTCTCTGCTTTTGCTCAGCCTTCTCGGACTCATCTTGCAAATTCGTTTTGCATTATGAATTTCAGAATCGGCTTGTCTTGGGAAAAAGGAGTGGTAGTTCTTTATCAAATTTCTCTACCTCCTCTCAAGTGATCGTTTTACTTAGAGTTCTTCCACTTCTGATAGCAGCTTTTCTGTTCATTTATATTTTCCCAGACAATCATTTGACCAAGCATTTCCTCTTTTTTTTTTTCAGAGTGTTAAGCATCTTCCGTGTTTCTCCCCATTCCTTGTTTCTGTGTCACTCACAGGCAGTTTCCCTAGTGTTATAAATACTGCATAACCATGTATCGTTCTAGTGGCTTAAGATTTTTCTCACATTAATCCACTGATCTGCCTGGAATTTTCTGGTACAATGGACATGTCAACTGACCCACCTGTGAAGAGAATCACCTAACCACTCTTTTCCGGCAAAGGGGCTATTTGCAATGCTTGTGGCAAGCATGTCTGTATAAAAAGCTTTTTCTGTATTTAGAATATTTCCTTGGGCTAGATTTTCAGGTTCAAAGGGTAAGCATGTTTTTCAGACCAATTTGCTTTCCAGAAGGGTTGTTCCAATTTGCACACCCGCTGGCAACCAGCAAGGCTAAGTTTGAAAAACCTACATCAGGTCACATCCTCCCATCCCCTGACCAAAACCCTCCAGTGGCGCCAATGTCTTCCCCTGGCCAGCGAGCCCCTACTCAAGCTGGTTTCTGCCCAGCCCTGGCCACGTCTCCTGCCCTTCTCCCACTATACTGACCTTCTGCCCTTCTGTTCCCGAATATAACGAGCTTTATTTGGCCTCAGGACTTTGCACTGGCTGTTCCCTTTACCCATGACACCCTTCCCACAAATCTGCACAGCTGGCCACGGCCCGGGCCCAGACAGCACCCAGGTGGAGGGGGAGAGGGCGGCATCCCACCTTTGAGTGTAGGTTAGCACACTCCTCAGCACAGTTTTGTTTCCCTTCATTCAGCCCACCCTTGTTCAGCACCCAGTTCAGTCTGCCCTGCAAACATGCATTTGGCGCCGGCCGTGTGTCAGGCAGTCTACTGAGCATAGAGGATTCAGAGAGAAATAAAGCGCCACCTCTGCTCTCAGGGGGCTTCCAGTCTTTTGGAAGAGATGGGAGAGACCATTAGAGAGGGTGCTGACCCCAGCTACCGGCAGGAGCATTTCTGCAGGCTTCCTGGTGGAGGTGACCCGGGCTTGGGTCTTGGGGCAGGAGGAGGAGCTGGTCTGATAGAAAGTGTGGGACGTGCTGACTGCCATGTGGACCCTGCCCCGGTGGGGAGGCCCTCTGGTTCCCGGGTGGGGGCTCCTCCATACTGCTGAACCCCTTTATTCACAAGTGCCACCCTCCCCCGCATAGCTGGTTCGTTTCCGTGTCAAAGCCGGTGCCTCTGCGCAGTCTCATAAGTTTCCACACAGACTCTTAGGGCCATGTTACAGATAGGTAAACTGAGGCTCCAGAAGGGGGAGGCTAGAATTCCCATTTACCTATTGAGAAAGCTGAGGCTCCTTGCTGAGGGACGTCCCCTAGCCAAGGTCAGATCCAAAGCTCGATGTGGACCAATTTGGGGGTGGGGATCACCCCAGACCTGGTGCAATCCGCGCTCCAGCCCGTGTCCTGCCACCCAGCCTCCGAACTTCGAGTCTGGACTCTCACGCACCCGCACCCCGGCCTCCCCAGTAGGCGGACCCAGGGACGGGGTACAGTTTTTCTTTTTTTATGGGGGGGGATGTCGGGGCACCAATTATCCCGGGGTCGCCCGGGGCCACCACGCCCCCCCCCCAGCCTGGGGATGGTGACCCGGGCCCTAGCCCCGCCCCCTGCACCTGCTGGCGCGTGGAGAAGAGGGGGGCGAGGGGGGGCGGAGAGGAGCGGGGAAGGGGCGGGGCTCGGCGCGGGGGCCGGCGGGGGCGGAGCGAGGCGGGCCCCCTGCTGTGCCTGCCGCAGACGCGCGCCGACCCGGGGGCGGGCGGCGGGGACCCGCGGGGACACGGAGGCGGAGGCCGCCCGCCGCGCCCGGCCCGAGCCGCCTGGTCGCCGCGCGGGGTGCAGCCGGGCCGGGCCGGGGTCGGGGCCGAGGTAAGCGGTCCCGCCGAGGTCGCGGGCCGGGGCGGAGCGGGGCGCCGGGGAGGCGGCGGCGGCGGGACGTGTCGGAGCCTTTGTCTGCGGCGCGGGGCCACCCCGCCCGCGCCCCCCGCCCCTCCGCACCGGCTCTGGCCGCCGAGTCGCGGGGCGGGGTGGGGACGTGACTCTCGGGGACCCGCAGCGTGGTCCCCGCCGGGGCCGCCCGGAGGCGCCCCCCGGCCCCTGCCCCGTCCAGCCTCCGGGGCGCAGGACGCGGAGCCGGGAAGGGGGGCGGGGGGCGCGGGCTCCCGCCCAGGCGGCACCCCGTCTCGCGGACACACCCACGGGCGCTCCCACCCGAGGTTCCTCCCTGGGACCGCGCCGCCCCCGCCGCACCCCTGCCCGCCGCTCCGGGCTGTGGACCAGCTGCGGGAGCACTTCGGGGCCGCCCCCCAGGGTGTCGTGGCCGGGCCGACGGCGGGGGCGCGGGCCTGGGAACCACCTTCGTGGCCTTTGGGCGGAGCGGGCACCTGGCCACCCGCAGCAGCCGGGCCGGGCGGGGGCGCTGGGGATGGGGGGGGAGGCTGCGGGGTCCCGCCTGCCCCGCCCCGCCTGTGCCGGTGCCTCCACCCCCTGCGGGGAGCTCCCGGAACCCGTGGCCAGAGGTCCTGAAACCCACTTTCCCAAGGGCAGGACAAACCAGGGTGGGGGGAGGCTGGAGCGTTCTGGAAGGCTGGCCGAGGCCGGGGCCGGGTGTCCAGGGGGAGGGCGAGCAGCCGGGCTTCCCAAGTGGAATTCAGTTTCTCCTGCTCCTGGAGTGCAGTGATGGCCCCGAAGCGGCCGTCTGGAGGCTGCCAGACCCCCAGGGGCTCCAGGCTGCCCACTTCAGTCTAATGGGTCCCAGGGCCCCACTGAAGTGGGGCGCCTCCCTACAGGGGTCAGCCCACCCTCTGCGTCTGCCACCCTCCTGCAAAATGGGGACATGAGCTCTAGGGTGGGGTGCCTCTGGCCACGCAGTGCTCCCCCAGCTGCTTCTAGGATGTGGGGACACCTGCTGTGTGCCCCACCCCATGGCCCAGACGTCCCCCTACACTGATTCCTCCCCACACTTCCGGGAGGTGGGGAAACTGAGGCCCACTGGGTGGCTGCTGAGGCAGAGGGTGGGCTGGAGGCCAAAGACCATCCTGTGCCCTGTCTGCTGCCCCCTGGGCGGGCACTTGGGGACCCGGCTGGGGGTGCAGGAGCAGAGAAGAGCTGTTTGAATTCTTGGATTCTGTGCGCGGGTGAGTAAGTTTTAGTTACTTAGGCTCCAGGTTGGTGGTGCCGGGATGGTGGGGCCTAGGGAGGAGGGAGTTGGGGGGCTGAGGCCCAGGAAGGGTTGGGGTGAACCCCCTGCCCACCTCCGAGGAGGACTGGCCTCTCCCTGGCTGAGCTGCCGGGCGAGGTCACTTATAGGGACCATGGGACCGAGGCAGGGGAGCCACAGTGTCCCCTTTCCTCCATGGGGACAGTGACTGAGGCAGGCAGGAGGGTGGCCCTGGCCGAGCTGGAGGGAGCCGCAGGGTGGCCCCTGGCTCAGTGCTGAGCATGTGGCCTCCCCCCTGGGCGGGAACCCCGGCATGGAGCCGGGCCTGGGTGCTGCCCGTCCCGGGAGCCCTCACCAAACCCAGGTCCAGCCATTCGGGGTCCCGACTTCCTCCGGGACTTAGTGGGCGTCCTGAGTGGGTTGGAGGGAGAGAGGCCGGCATTGCCACCTCCGTCCCCTTGTCCCCAGCTCTCTGTGTGTGAGGAGGGAGGCCGGGTGGGCTGGGGCTGAGGAGGGTCCCGAGTATCTCAACACTTCACTGTCCCACCTGCTCCTTAGTGCTCGTGCCGCGGGGCTGCGCGTCCATTTTACAGATGAGGGTGGAGGGGAGGGGGTGCTCAGGGGCGTGTGGGACCCTGCCCAAGGCCACCAAGCAAGACTGCAGTCACTCCAACCCAGGCGGGCTCTGTCCAGGGCCCTGCTCTGTCCCCACGGTCCCCGAGGTGGCAGGAGAGGCCGGGACGACGTGGGGAGGGGTCCCAGGAGGCTCAGGGAGGCTGTCAGGGGAGGTACGCCAGGTACAGCCCAGTTCCCGGGAGGCCCCACTTCTCAGCCGCTGCGTCGGCTGGGTCAGTCCCCAAGCTGCGGGCACAATTCCCCTGGGGCTCCAGGACCTGGGAGCATGGAGGGCCCCGTCTCCCGGCCCCCAGTTCACATCCTCCATGGAGCGCTATGCAAAGGGAAATTCAGGGCCAGGAGGAGGCACCTGATTAGTGCAACCCATCCAGGCTGGAAAAGGGGGAAACTGAGGTAAAGAGCTGGAGGAAATGAGGCACCGGCGCTCACACAGCAGCAAGCAGAGGAAGCATGGGGCATGGGCCTGTCCTGGAGAAAATCATAATTCCAGGCACTTGGGGTTCCTTGGGGAGCGGGTCCTCCTCCCAGCTCTTCTGGGTTCTGCCACCCCTAGTCTTGGGACCGGGGAAACCGAGGCAACGCAATGCGCCAGCAAGGCTCTGGACTCCCATCTCTGTGCTTGTTTAAAATTTTCTATAGGTGCATGTATCCTTTCTGACCTCAGAGAAGTGAATAAATATTACTAGAAAAAATAACTTGATAAATGTTTTAAGGGAAAACGTGCTAAGACTGCCCGTCCCCCCAAAAAAAGTTATCTACCTAGTGGGAGTGTCTCCCCATCATGGATGTTAGTTCCTTCCTTTCCTTTCCGAAGGTAAGGGGAAGCAGATTTGGATTGAAGCAGGAAAAACCGAGGCAAGACCAAAGAAAGAACTTCCTGGCACGGAAAGAGGGCCTCGTGTCTCAGAGCATCCCACAGCTGGGTTTGTGAGACCACGGAGGGAGGGTACTTTACCCTCTAGCCCTGACTTTCCTCACCTGTAAAACGAGTGGTTAATAGTACCTCCCTCCCAGAGTTGTAGGGAGCGTGGGAACATTCCAGCACAGGACTGGCACCCCGAAAGTGTTTACTAATGCCACCTGCTCGCCGAGCCCTGGTACCCTACCTTCAAAATGCTTCTCCACTCCACTTGTTCCCCTCCAGGCAGGCCACCAGCATTGCTGCCTGGGACACGGCAACAGCCCCCAAGCTGTCTCCTAGGCTTCCCTTCCCTTCCCTTCCCTCCCCTAGCAGCCAGGCTGAACGTGGATTTTTAAAAATAACTTCATTGAGATATAACCCAGGTACCACCCGATTGACCCATTTAAATTGTACAGTCGCAGGGTTTTTCGTGCACTCACAGGTATGTGCAGCCACCACCTCGATGTTAGAAATGTTTGTCTCCCCCAAAATGAATCCCTGTCCATCCGCAGGCACCCGCTTTCCCCCAGCCCTCCCAGTCCCTGTCTCCATGGAGAGCTGCTGCTCCGTAATTTCATATAAATAGAATCGTACAGTATTTCTCTGGCTTAGTTCACTCAAGGTCTGTCCACGTTGTAGCATGTAGAGTGTCTCTCCTTTTTATGGCTGAGTAATATTCCATCGTGTGGCAGGAGCCTGTCCGTCTGTCCGTGCCTCTGTGGGCGGACACCCAGGCTGCTCCCACCGAGCACCCCTTGGGAGTAGTACTGCAGCATGAGCTGGCGTGCAAGGCTCGGGCAAGCTGAGACACAAATCATGTGTCTTCACTCTTCTGCTTAACTTGGTGTCTTCCGTGATGCTGTCTCAGGATCACGATGTGAGCTGGAACCCTGGCCCCCAGGGGACACAGGCTCGGCTGCTGGGCAGCAGGACAGGCTGCCTTCTCCTCCCAGGACCCTTCATCTGCCCCTTCTCCTGTCCCCACAGCCCAGGCTGCCATGGGCTCGGCCGGAAGCCAGCGCCTCAAGGAGCCCAGCGTGGCCGGCACGCCCGACGGGCCTCGGGTGACCAGCGGCGGCGGCTTTGATGGTTCCCAGCTGGAGGAGGAGGCGGCTGGGGGGGCGGCCGAGCGCCTGGACTCTGGTGAGTGGGGGACAGGCGAGGGGGGAGAGGCAGCCAAGGCCCCAGGTGATGGTCACTCTTGTCCTTTGGAATTTTGTCATTTCAACTCTGAGATGTGAGGTTTGCCATTATGAGCAGATCTGCTCTGCGATGACGAGGGGAGAAGGGAGGGAATAAAATGGAACTGCTGTAGATGTACATGTACACACACACACGGACCAAAATCAGGGAGAAATACCCATTTTACAGTTCTTGTTTCTGCAAAGGGTCGCGTGGTCGTGGCTCGTGTTTACAGGCCCCTGTGCCCGCCACCCTTTCCTCATTCCCACTGTCCTCGGCAAGCTATGCAGCTGGCCACGGCCCTTTCCAGGTGGGGTGGCCTGCCCAGGTGGGGTGACCTGCACCTCCACTCCTGGACGTGGGGGCCATTCGCAGTCAGCCTGAGTTGGGTGCTTGCAGTTTTCTGCAACTTGAGTCCAGGGCATGCGGTTCCTGAGAGGCAGCCTCGGGGGTCTCCTATGCCCGGGCTCATCTCCCTGGCCCCCATGGGGTATGGGCAGCCCACGCCCCCCACCCCACCCCGTGAAGGTCAGGATCAGGCCCCCCAGCCAGCCTGCAGCTCCCTTCTTTGCCTGTTGAGTCAGAGGCACAAGGAGCCCAGGGGGGCCAGGTGGCAGCTAGTAGAAGGGGCTACATTGCAGGGACACGTAGCAAAGATTTGCCGGTGGGTCCTGAGGGGCGGTACCGCGTGGGGCCTCTGCTGGACCTGCCGCTTCGCTCCTGGGCCCACGAGTGCTGGCCGTGGGAGAAGCAGCACCATGGAGAGGACGCTGGTTTAGAGGCTGCACCGCCTCCTGGAGGACGACGCCCTGGCTCCACAGGGACTGTCCTCCAGCTGGGCCAGTGCATGCTTCAGCTCAGCCAGCCAGCTGCCCCAGCAGCCGAGACGGAGGTGGCTGTGCCCATGGCCTGTGGTGGTTGCAGGGGCCACACTGGCAGTAGCAGTTCATCCCCAGCCATGGTGGAGGTGGCCGTAGTGCTAGGTGGCTCTTGATAAAGGGGAGATGGCAGTGGTGTGGGCAGTTGTGGCCATGGCGCTGGACAGCTGTCACGGTAATGTGGCCATGGGAGTGATGGCCAACGTGGCATTGGCGAAGCAGGGGTGCTGGTAGCCACGAGGGCAGTGGCATGGGGACCCAAGGCCAAGGGGATAGACTGTTGCCATGGTGACGGTGGCCATGATGGTGGTGGCCATGGGGAAGGGCTGTTGCCACGGTGACGGTGGCCATGGTGGTGGTGGCCATGGGGAAGGGCTGTCACCATGTTGATGGCAACCAAGGTGGCAGTGGTTCTGGTGGCAACAATGGTGGTGATGCCTGGTGGCACGGACTGGCGGATGGCCATGGCTATGGCGGGGTGACAGCCATGGTGGGGGTGGCGGTGGCCGGCATCCCTGATGGTGGTGGCCGTGGCTGTGAGTGGCCCTGCTCGCTTTGCCCCAGTGTCCCTGGCCTTCGCGCTGGAGGAGCCGGTGCCTGATGACCGCTACCATGCCATCTACTTCGCCATGCTGCTGGCCGGGGTGGGCTTCCTGCTGCCCTACAACAGCTTCATCACCGACGTGGACTACCTGCATCACAGCTACCCAGGTGGGCGACAAGCGCTGCAGGGGGCCTCCCAGGGACCCCCGGCCGGGAGCCCGCTGCATTCTAATCTCCACTTGGCTGCGAACTGCTGAGCAGCCTTAGGGAAGCCCCTCGCCCTCTCTGAGCGGTCAGCCCCTTTCTGGTAGCGCCGAGCAGGGCAGCTGGCAGGGAGAGCGCAGAGGCTGGGGCGCCCCTGAGCTGCTGCCGGCCGGCCCCCCACAGGGACCTCGATTGTGTTTGACATGAGCCTCACCTACATCCTGGTGGCGCTGGTGGCCGTGCTCCTGAACAACGTCCTGGTGGAGAGGCTGAGCCTGCACGCCAGAATCACCGTGGGTACGCTCCCGCGGGGCCCCGCATACTAGCCCCACCCCACTTCTCCCTGTCTGCACGGTGGGTCCAGCTTCTAGGGAGGTTGTGGGGCTCCAGGTTAGAGAAGCCCTCCGAGCCAGCTCCTGCCCGAGGTGGGTGTGCAACAGATTAGCTGGGCACCTGGCACCTGTGAGGCTTTTGTGTCCCCCACAGTCCATCGCTGGGGTCTCACTCCTGCTCTCCCCTCTGCCTAGCAGACCCTTCCATCCCCATTCCTTTTCATGGCAACGTCCAGCTTCCAGGCCCAGCCCAGGAGACACCTCCTCCAGGAAGCCTTCCCGGTGCTTCTCTAAGATCCCTTCCCACACACACACCCCATATTAAGGGGGAGGAGCACGCCTCGCTCTTGTGGAGGGGCGGATGTGGGGAGCCCCACCCAGGTCCCTGGCTTGCTGTCCCCTCACCGGCCTCTCCCCTGCAGGCTACCTCTTAGCCTTGGGCCCCCTCCTCTTCATTAGCGTCTGTGACGTGTGGCTGCAGCTGTTCTCCCACGGCCAGGCTTATGCCATCAACTTGGCCGCCGTGGGCACCGTGGCCTTTGGCTGCACAGGTAGGGGCGGGGGGCCCAGGACAGACAGGGGTGGGGGGCCCGGGACGGGCAGGGGTGGGGGGGCCGGGGTGGGCAGAGGCTGGGGTGAGGAGTACACAGGGGCAGATGGCACGAGGGGAGCCAGGTGCGGGTCACCCACATGCACACGTGCTGCACGCCCATTCACACGTGCCCACGCCCACAGTGACACCCAGGCTTCCCCAGTGTTTTCTGATCTCCATGGGCATCTCGGGCCTGGCCTGCCCACGCCGCTGTGTTTCTCTGGGACAGCCATTTTCCAACTTAAAACAAAAAAAAAAGTTTTTTTTATGTTGAAAAAATTTCCAAGTTATGGAAAAGTTGCAAGGATAACACAACCAACACCTCTGTCCCACCCTTCACCTAGATTGTCCAGTTGCTCACATTTTGCCACATCCGCTTTCTCTGTGTGCACCCCCACAAACACACGTGTTTCCCCCCTAAACCGTCTGAGACTTGCTTGTGGGCGTCAGCACACCCCACGCCTAAATATTTCCACGTGCATCTTCCAGGAGCCAAGCTCTCCCATGACTGCCTGACAGTCACCCAGGGCAGGACATTTCACGCTGATTCAATATTACCAGCCAATCTCTGGTCCACACGCCAGACTCTCCAATTGTCCCCCTGCTGTCCTTTAGAGCAAGTGTTTTCTCCTGACCCAGGATCCAATCCAGGGTCACATGCCCATTCTGTGCAGACGTCATGTCTTCTAGTCTTCTTTAATCTGGAACATTCCTCAGCCTTCCTTTGTCGTTCATGGTGTCGACATTCCGGAAGGGTGCAGGATGGCTGTTTGGTAGATGTTCAAACTTCTTTTCACCACAACCAACGGGAAGCTGCATTTTACGTCATGGCTCACCACGTGTGTCCACGTGTGTGCGTGTGGACCAGGGAGACAGAGGTTTTGTGAAATAATGCCTTCAATCCAGGCAAATATGCAGCTATTTTCCATCCCATCCCATTCCCATCTGCTAGAGACCCGCGGATCCTAGCTTGACAAACACTGCCCCAGGGTCTCTATCTCGGAGACATGACCTTGCAATGGGTAGGGGGCGGTGCGTTTTAATTTTACCTAGGAACAGCTGAATTTCTGTGTCTCAGGATGAGAGAGGGTTGTGCTGCTGGAACACATTAGCCCAGAAGTCCCAAAAGCTTAGGAGGGCAAGACTTGGTTCTCGCTCCTGCTGTCTGCCTCTTGCATGGGGAAGGGGCTTGGCCCCATGCAGCCACTCAGGGACCCTCGCTGACAGCGGCCGCTGTCCAGGCTCTCAGGTCACCGCTGCAGGAAGAAAGACCAGGAGCCCACGTGGGTGGCATTTCTCGGCCTCGGCCTTGAAGTGCCACAGGTCATTTCTGCTCATGTAGCGTTGGCCAGAACTGGTCAGGGACCTAAGCCAAGCACAAGGGCAGGGATGTGTAAAGCAGTAGGTGCTGCCAGGGGGTGGACCAAATCCCCCTTCCCCGAGTGGCAGGAACACCCAGCTCCCCGCCGCCTGGCCATCACAATGCCCCCAAACTTGTGAACTTTTCCCAAGCAGACAGGTGATAAAGAGTGTCCCATGACTGTGTGCCTCTCTCTCTCTTAAGTGCAGCAATCGAGCTTCTACGGGTACACGGGGATGCTGCCCAAGCGCTACACGCAGGGGGTGATGACTGGGGAGAGTGAGTATCTGCAGGCACCCCCCGGAGAGAGCCCGGGGCCAGCCTGGGCTCTGGGAGCTCCCCACCCCCACTCCAGTGGACCCCTGGATTGAGAGCAGGGCTCACGGGCTCTGCAGATGCTGGGCAGGGGTCAGCGGCCTCTGTCTTGCCTCCCCTGGCTGGGGGCGGGCTCAGACACATATGTGCCCAGGCAGGTGTGTACCAGTTCTCTGCGGCTGAGATGCGTGACCCTGCGTGATGTGACAGTCCCATGTGCTTGTGTGCCCGTGTGTTGCACATCGTGTGTGCATGTGTGTGTGCGTGTTGGGGGAGCCCATCCATCCCCGGGGCCTCAAGCGCCATCCAGATGCTGCCGGCTCCCACTCAGACCTTCAGCGCCAAGCTGTCCTCGGCACCCACCCATACCCCCCCTCCAGCTCCGCAGGCCCCCTGGGGAGGTTCACTGCCTTCTCAGTCTGACCCCCCCACACTGCCCCTCCCACCCCCTCTCAGTCAATGCCAGCCCTTCTCCCAGACCTCTGGACCTGCCCTCTGGCCCCATTCCTTGCTCCAACCCCTAGAAAGCTGAGCAGGAACCCAAATCCAGTGGGCTGTGGGCTGGGTCTCACCTCTGCCGCCCTCTCCAGCCCTCTGCCTGGTGGGGAGGTTGACCCGATGCCCGGGGAGGCTGGGAGCCGCGGGGCAAGCAGATGCCTCCCCTGACCAGCATTTCCTTCCTGGGTCCGAGCAAGACCTGGCTGCCAGAATGGCAGTGACATGATGACGTGGGGTGATTTAAACTGTCTGTGCAGCCAGGGGGCCCACAAAAAAGATTTGCTTGGAGCCAGCACATGCCATGACCTGCCCCTGCCCAGAACCCCACAGTGGCTGGGGGTCACACGGACACTGAAACCCACAGCCCTTGGCCAACCGGGAACCCTGGGCCCTCTAGAGGGGGCTGGGCGGGGCGGGGCTAGAGGAGGCGGGGCCCGAGCGGGGCGGGGCCTGGCGGGGCTGGGCAGGTGGGCAGCCCGCGGCCTCCCCGCAGGTACTGCGGGGGTGATGGTCTCGCTGAGCCGCATCCTCACCAAGCTGCTGCTGCCGGACGAGCGGGCCAGCACGCTCATCTTCTTTCTGGTCTCCGCGGGCCTGGAGTTGCTCTGCTTCCTGCTGCACCTGCTGGTGCGGAGCAGCCGCTTCGTGCTCTACCACACCTCCCGGCCCCGCGACGGCCGCCCCGACGCCAGGGCCGGCCTGGGCCGCGCGCCCCGCTACCGCGTGCACCACGACGTCGCCACCGGGGACGTCCACTTCGTGAGTCCCCACCCGTCCGCAGGCTCCCAGGGAGACTGCCCAGCTCGCTGCCTCAGTTTCCAAGTCTGTCCTGCCAGGAGCTTGGGGAAGGGGAGGGAGCCCTGCTCTGGGAGGCGGTGCTGGGCAGGGGTGTCACCCTCCCACACCTCTCCGGGGGAAGTATCTCAGCCAGGACCTGAGGCCCCACCTCCCCCACCTCCTCCCCTCCATCTAAGCACTGTCTTACTTCTGTGGCCTCAGGCCACCCCCTACGGAGGGGTGACCCCAGGGTCTGTGGTCTGGGGCTCCGTCCAGCCACTATATTCCACAAGCGCTGATGCACGCAGGGTCCCAGCCTGCAGCGACAGGCCCCACCGGTGCCCGAAACCTCCATCCCGTGACTGGCGACAGCCCCGACTCAGCCCTGGCTCTGCCCACGCCGAGGCTCAGCCTGAGTCAACTCTTGAAGCTCATGGCCTCCCACTGGCCCCCTCGGCATTTCCTAGAGACGGGACATGCCAAGAGGGAAATTAAGGCTCCGCCGGGGACAGGCGGGAGGAGCGAGGGGCTGTGGGAGGGCCCCCAAAGCTCCTGCAGGACGGGGCACTGGAAAGAGCCTGGAAAGGAGGAGTGGACAGGAGCAGAAGGCAGCCAGGTCGGGGGGGGTTGTCAGGGCTGACATACTGCTCCCCCCCAGCCTCCATCCTGGGGTCACAGCACCTGGCACCCAGGCAGAGCCGGCAGCCCGTGTAGAGCTGTGGCGCCCTCTGGTGGCAACAGGGCCGCAAGGCGCCCAGAGGACCCTGGGGTGACAGGTGGACGGAGCCCAGAGGGCTGGGGCAGGTGACACCCGGGTGCTCCGGTCCCTGCGCAGGGCAAGCAGGGTGCGCTCCAAGAGGGACGGTTGGGGACAGTCCCAGAGCCTGACCACGGGTCCCGGCCTCCCTCCAGGAGCACCAAGCCCCAGCCCTGGGCGGCAGCGGGGCCCCAAAGGACAGCCCATCCCATGAGGTGGCCGGCGGGGGTACCTACGTGCGCTTCGACGTGCCGCGGCCGCGAGCTGAGCGGAGCTGGCCGACGCTCAGGGGTGAGGGGGCCGCGTGGGCCTCGGCCGCCCTGGCCACACGAGCGCGTGGTGCCCGGGCTGGTGGGGAGGCAGGGGGGAGGGGCTGGGCCGGGCACCCGGTGACCCCGGCGCCCCTGCCCCCGCCCCCAGCCCTGCTGCTGCACCGCTACGTGGTGGCCCGCGTCATCTGGGCGGACATGCTGTCCATCGCAGTTACCTACTTCATCACACTGTGCCTGTTCCCCGGGCTGGAGTCCGAGATCCGCCACTGCGTCCTGGGCGAGTGGCTGCCCATTCTCATCATGGCCGTCTTCAACCTCTCCGACTTCGTGGGCAAGGTGGGAGCATGCCGCGATGGCGGAGGCAGCAGCCCACCACGGGGAGGCCCTGACCGGCCTGGGGCCAGCTCCCGGGCAGCCCCTGAGCCGAAGGTGACTGGGACGCGAGTCGGAGTAAGACCAGAGCTGCTGGTTCTGGGCCTCCATGCCAACCAGAGACAGGCCCAGGCAGCAGCCCCTACAGTAAGGCAGGCCTTCTCCCTTTTATTGATGAGAAGGCGAGGCTCAGAGAGGGCGAGCCATTTGCCTGAGGTCACACAGCTAAGAGGTCCAAGAGGGTTAACCCTACCACTCCTGGCTGAGCGTGGATGGAAGTAGCTGGGGCCAGGGACATCCTCGATCTTTCCAACAGGCCTGGGGTACTATAAGGCCCAGGGCGGGGAAACTGAGGCAAAGGGTCTCCAGTGGTGCCCAGCACACAGCAAGGGCCGCCTATGGCTACACTTAGCATTTGGTGGATTCGATGGACCAGGCCTGGAGCCAGGCTGAGCTGAGAGAGCTTGGGGGGCCACAGTCCAGGGACAGGGGGGAGCCGTGCCAGGGGCAGGGTGGGTGCCCATGGCCCGGCTCCCCACAGATCCTGGCGGCCCTGCCCGTGGACTGGCGGGGCACACACCTGCTGGCCTGCGCCTGCCTGCGCGTCGCCTTCATCCCCCTCTTCGTGCTGTGCGTCTACCCCAGTGGCGCCCCCGCCCTGCGCCACCCGGCCTGGCCCTGTGTCTTCTCCCTGCTTATGGGGATCAGCAACGGCTACTTCGGCAGTGTGCCCATGATCCTGGCGGCAGGCAGGGTGGGCCCCAAGCAGCGAGAGCTGGCAGGTAAGGCCCCCCCATGCCCCCGCAGCCCAGCCCCCAGCAGCCCTGACACCCAGCCAGAAGGGGCACGGGGGCCCCAGGGGTCAGGCCACCCACAAGTGTGGGACATTCATTCATTCATTCATTCATTCCATGGCCACTTGGTGCCCCTTCGGTGCCCTAGGCACTGGTTTAGGCCCTGGGGACATGGTCATGACAAAGCAAGGATCTTGCCCTTGTGGGGTTGACATTCCAGATGTGAAGACAACACAATAAACAGGCTGATTAAAAGGTGCACTAGGTCAGATGATGGTAAGTGCCATGGGGAAGAAATGAAGCACCGAGGTGGGAGGAGGGGGTGGGGCAGGATTTGCAGTCACAAGTGGAGTAGTCTGGGAAGGCCTCACAGAGGAGGTGGCTTTTGAGCAAAGACCTGTAGGGAGCGAGGTGCGCAGTGAGCCAGTGGTTGAGGTGTAGGCCTAGGGAAGAGCACGTGTCAAGGCCCTGGGGCGGGCACAGCCATGAGGAGGCCCGTGTGCCTAGAGCGGCATGGGGAGGGGCCCGCTGGCAGGGTGGGAGCAGAGTTGTGGGGGGGGAGCCAGCTGTGTTTATATAGGGTCCTCCTGGCTGCCATGGGGACAGAATAGGGAGGCAAGGGGACGAGGGGGTTGGGGAAGGACAGCAGTGGCAGGGGGGACTGGGACACTGTGAGTGTACAATGTCTGTTCAGCATCCCCAGTAGTCCATGACAAGGAGGTCTTTGGGGATGGAGCTCAAACTTGGGGTGTCAGGGAGGAGGCAAGGCCTGGGCCTGCGGGATGACCCCCGGGACTTTGGGTCACCTAGGAGTCTGAGTCGCCTGCCAGGGAGGTGGGATCGGGGGTCCTGGGAGGGGCGAGGGGTCGGCAAGCTCACCCTGGCGGGCCCCTCCCCCGATGGCTCCCTGAGCCCTCTGCTCACATCTGGGAAGCCAAGACTCCCGGCCTGGGCCCATGTCGCCGGAGCCGGCCTGCAGTGGCCCCGGGTTTGTCGGGGCTGGCTCCCAGCCGCCATGCGCAGGGCTCGCTTTGTCGTCCACAGGCAACACCATGACAGTGTCCTACATGGCGGGGCTGACGCTGGGCTCGGCCGTGGCCTACGTCACCTACAGCCTCGCCCGTGACGCGCACCGCACCTGCTCCCACGTCGCCGCCACCAATGCCTCTCTCCCCTCGGGCCCCTGAGCCAGGCCCGGGCCCGGGGTGGCCCCCTGCCGCGCCTGCAGGGCCCCCCACCTCCCTCCACGCAGCAACCACGCCGCCCTCCGGGGGCCACTGCGTCTGCCCTCCGGCCCCCCAGCCCCAAAGTCCCGCTCGGTCCCTTGAGGTCGGGAACACCCAGCTCTGGGGGCTCCGGAGGGCAGACCACCAGCCCGAAACCGGGGATCCCGCAGAGTGTCCCCAGCTGCCTTAGCCTATGGCCATAAAGCAGAGCACCCCAAGCTGGGTGGCTCGAAGCAACAGGGACTGGGTCCCGCCCAGCCAGAAGGACGCAGAGACGGTGTCCGAGGGGTTGGGGCTCTGGGACCGGCGGGTCCACGGCGCTCCTGGGCTCGTGGCCTAATGACCTCTGCTCTGTCACCCCGCCGTGCCCCCCTTCTGCCTCCTGGTGGCTGTGTCCACATTTCTTCTGCTGATAAGGACACCGGTGGTGCTGGGCCGGGACCTCCTGCTCCGGTTTTGCCTCATCTTAACTCATCGCATCTGCAGCCACCCTGGTTCCAAATAAGGCCACAAGCCTAGTCCCGGGGGTCAGGACTTGGACAGGCCTTTTTTGGGGGGACACAGTTCAGTCCCTACCCCAGCCCCTCTGCCCTCCCTGGCACCTGTCAGAGTGTGGCTCGCCCTGCCCCTCCTTTACTGGAGACCCCTCCTCGGGAGTCCAAGAGCCATCAGAGGAGAGGGGCCTGTCCCAGCCTGTCACGCGCTCCTCCCCACCCCACCCCGCTGCAGAGCCCTGGGGAACCAGCAGGGGTGCTGGCCTGGATGCACCCACCCCGGGCCAACACCTACCTGGAGTCTCCCATGCACCACAGACCACCCCCCCCCCGCCCACCTCACTGCTTTCCCCGGCTTCTCTCCAACTGCCTGTGATGCAGGAGGGGAGCCAGGTGTGGGGCACACACAGGAGGGGCCCCCACCCCCTGGCTGGAGTCAACACCTGCCTTTAACCTTAGATGGCCTCTGTCCAGTGGGGGTCCGAGGAGGGACAGGACAATCCCCGGCAAGTAGGGCGCTGGCATTTGGACCCCCGCTGGGACCCTCCAGGATACCCAGCCCGTGAGTGGTGACAGGGTGGGGTGCATGGGGGATATCCTTCCACGCCCACAGCCAGCACTGCCCGCCCCACCCCTGCTGTGTCCCATCCGTCTGTCCACTCTCTGTACCGCACTGGCCATTAAAAGGTGAAGGCTGAGGGCCTGCTCCCTCCCCCCCACCGCCTCCCGTGTGGCATCTGTGGGTGATGCTGTGCCTACATGGCACCACCTGGCGGAGCAGCTGGGATTGGGCCCTGGGGGGAGAAGGCCCACGCAGTGTGGGGGGCTCTGCCTGTCCCCCTAGATAGTGGCCCTGCTGCATCTGCCCCTGAAGTTTCAGGGGAGGGGGAGGGGATACCAGCAGTGTCTTCACAAACCTGCTGGGCCCGGGACAGGTGTAGGGGGTGTAACTGGGGGAACGGGCCTGGGGGAACAGAAGCGCCGTGGGGTTTGTGTGGCCCCTGGTGTTCCTGTGGCACTCACCACAATCCGGGAGGGCGTCTGCAACGAGCCCCTTCGAAGGGGGACTCCAAGGAGTCTGGGCATTCGCGGCCCAGCCCCCAGCTCTATTGCTAATTTGAGTGATTTGTACACAAATCTGTTGCGTGCCTCGGTTTCCCGGATCAGTGGGGTTGGTCCACCCCAGGGTCTCCTCGCTGGGGGTCCTGGGGCAGGGAGGGGGCTGATGCCACAGAGCCGCCTGTGCCCCAGCCTAGCAGGCTGGGATACCCAAGCGGACGCCCCAGGGGCAGCCACGTGGGCGGCGATGCCGGCGGCGGCCGCCAGGTGGCGCGTCCGCAGCTCTTCCGGGACCTAGGGGCCCCCGCGGCGCCGCCTCCGCTCCCCACCGCACCCTGTGTCCCCACGCGGAGACGGCGGTCCCGCGGTCGTAGGCTTTTCATGCCTGCGACATTCGCTCGGCACAAGGAAACCACGGCCCAGGTCGCACGCGGATGAAGCCGTAAAGCCCAATCCGCCCTGAGCGGCGCCTCTCCCCTCCCAGAAAACGCAAAGGGGACGGGCTCAGGCCTGGCGCTGCTGGGGCCTGAGGCTAGGGAGGTGGGGAACGGGGCCGACATCCCCAGCCCCTGTGCATCCTGCTACCCCCCACACCGGTGTGCAGGACCTGAGCTGCCCCCAGGCCTCCCCTGTCTCAGCTCAGCGCAGGGGTACAGCCCTGCGCCCATCCGGCCACTGGCTCAGGGCCACTCAGACCGTCAGCATCGTCATCGTGAGGCGTGGGCAGCAGCAGTGTGGCCCCTAGCTAGAAATGCTCAGCCCCGCGTTTGAAGGAAGAAGGTGATGGAAGAGCCCACCTCCACTTCTCTTCATCCCCAGCCCAGCTGTGTCCAAAATAACTTCCTGCTCCAGAGGACAAGTTCTCCGTATGTGTCGCCCAGCACAGGAGCCACCACTAGCCACAGGTGGCCGCCGGGCACTGGAAATGTGGCTCATGCAGCCGAGGCACTGGACCTGTCATTTTCTTTGGTTAAGTTCACACACACTCACAGCCCCACGCGGCCAGACCCTCTTGGCAAGGCCACCCGGTAGGGGAACTCAGCTAAGGAGCCCGCGTATCCCCCCTTTCCCCCGACACCCAGCCCAGCCTCTGAAATAAACCACTCCGAGCAATGGTGCTTTTCCAATTAAATCTTTTTTTCTTTCTTTTTTTTTTATGAAAAAGATCACACAGAATTCGCCAACAAACAAAATTTCAAAAAAACTAAAAAAAAAAAAAAGAAGAAAACAGTAATTCCCCCCCAAAAAAGTAAAACCGAAGTCTGGCTTTTCCTTCCTCAAGATTGTCTGGACAAACCCTCCTGCTTCCCTGGAAGGCGTGGGGGCGCTGATTAAGTGCTTTCTTAGGCCCCGGTGGGGACCCTCAAACACCCCCCTTTCCCCTCGCCATCTCATTTCTGCTGTCTGGGGGGGGCGGCAATACAGTACACGGGGCGGGGCTGTGCGTGGGCAGGGGAGGGGTGCACGGGGGCGGGCGGAGGGTCTGTGCGTGGGCAGGGCGGGGGGCGGGGTGTGCGGGGGCGGGTCTGTGAAGCCGGCTGCTCGACACTCACAATCTAACAGGAAATAAAAAATAATATTCTGCACGTCAGAATGTGTTTGCTTTTTATAATTTCATAGCTATTTTTTTCACAGTTTTAAAAAGTTTATATTTATATATATTTATATATATTTATCTTTATATATATAATTAAAAAGTTGACTCCATTTGAAGGCGTATGATACAGGGCTGGGGCGAGAGCCTCTACGGGTGTAATAAAACTGTACAGGTTAAGAGCCGCGTCCTCCGGGGCTGGCCGGGGCGGCGGGGCCGGGCAGGGGTCAGCACCATCCGAGTTGGCTGTAGTGTTTGGGGCGCAGCACCTTGCATCCACCCGCTGCCTTGCGGCCCGTGTTCCCGGGAGGGGGTGGGGTACACGTCCTGCCCTGGCTGTGTTCCCCAAGTTCCAGGCCATCCTGAGAGGGGGGAGGGGGCCCCGGCTCTCGGCAGGGCACCTGGGTAGCTGGTCTGGCTGGCGTGGCCACACTGTGCCCCCTTTCGTGGCGGGGGTGGGGTGGGGGGTGGGGCTCTGAGGCTGGCTCTACCCACCCCGAGAAGCAGCCCCACCCCAGAGCGTCCCTTTGGTTCCTTGGAAGCCTCCCCCCACCACCGAACCCGAACCCCAGTTCACGGCCTGTGATTGATACTGGGCTGGCATGGGCCTGGGGGTGCCCGGTTGCTGCACGGCGGCCTGGGAGGGGTGCTGGCCCGGCCAGATGCTTGCAAGATACTGGAGAGGAGGCCCCTGAGGGGGGTGGGCGGGCCATACCCTGCTAGGTGGGAAGAGCCCCTGCCTGGAGGGAGCATCCGGGGGGGCAGGGAGGAGACCTGGAGGCATGCGCACACGTGCTGGGTCGTGCATGCATACGGACACACACAGGTACACATGCCCCACGCCCGTGGCCACGCACACCCGGACCCGCTGCAGCACCACCGCGGGGGGGGGGGCCCTCTGCAGGCTCGCCCCGGGCCTCCCACGGGTGGCAGTCCGATGAGGAGGTCCTGAAGTCCCAGGGTGCAAGGCAGCTGGCGGGAGAGGGCGCCAGCTCAGCAGAGCACAGGCACGCCGTCGGGGGAGAAGATCATGCCCGTGGTGGGCTCGTAGGTGCCCGCCAGGTAGTACAGGCCCTCGCTGTCCTGGTACTTCTTGGTCTTGAGCATCTGCTCGTACTGCTCCAGGCCCACCACCAGGCACTTGTGGGACACCGTCTGCACGTCATTCTCGTCCACGTGTGAGGACTGGTACAGGGCGCGCTGCAGGCACGGGGGGCGTCAGGGCAGGCACCCCCACCCAGACCAGCAGGGCCAAGAGACCGCCTCAGAGCCAAGACCCAGAGACCCGAAGAGACAGACGGAGATGGATGGAGAGAGAGAATGGGAGAGGCAGATGGAGACAGACAAACAATGGCTGAGACTGATGCAGAGACCCACAAGGACCAGCCTGGGCCTGAGAGAGCCCCAGACAGGTCCCAGAGGCTGAGGGGGTTTCAAAGGAGGCGGTGGGCCAAGGACAGGGGAGTCAGAGGCATGAGCACAGCAGCCAGGCTCAGGAGGGCCCGGGGCGGGGGGGGGGGGGGCACCCCACCACCACACACACACCCTGCCCCCGGCTGGGCTCCTACCTCCATGAAGTCCTTCCTCTGGCTGGACGCCTGCAGGGCTGGAGGGAGGCTCCGCCCGGACTTCTGGTCCCAGTGCTGTTGGGGAGACGGGACAGGCCACCCACGGGCCACATCAGGCCAGGCCTGGGCCTCTACCTCCCAGGTCTGTGGGGTCACCTGAGGGGACTGGACCTGCCCCAGGGGGTGCCCACACTGCACCCAAAGGGCTCACATGGCCCCCCGGGCGCTTACCTGCCCCCCCCCCGGGAGCCCACCTGGCCCTCTGGGGCTCACCTGGCCCTCCCCCCACACTCGCCTGGCCCTCCCCCCCCCACCTGGCCCTCCCCCACTCACCTGGCCCTCCCCCCCCTCACCTGGCCCTCGTGGAACTGCTTGCCGGGGCTGGTCTCCTCGGGGTGGTAAAACCACTTGACACGCACCACCATGTTGTTG
>PVIY010020252.1:0-44341 GCA_004026745.1 Myrmecophaga tridactyla | reverse complement strand
TGAAATCCAATGGTCTTTGTCCTGCAGGTTTTCAGAACTGTTTGGGTCTTGTGACCCCTGTGTTCCTTTCTATTTCTCCCTATGGAAATGAAAACCTGTATCCTGTGAATGTCCTCCTTTGCATATTGGCTCCAGACAACTTGTTTTGAGATTCATAAGTCCATATCCAGAAGAGAATTTTTTGCATTTTAATATTGTTTAAGGTGATGCATGTAGTTGCCAAGTTGACAAGGGGTGGACATGTGGTAGTTAGATTCAGTTGTCAACTTGGCCAGATGAAGGTACTAGTTCTGTTGCTGTGGACATGAGCCAAGGGTATGTGAATCCTATCTGTTGCTCGTTACATCTGCGGTCGGCTAAGGCATGTCTGCTGCAATAAATGATGTTTGGCTTAATTGGCTGGTGCTTAAATGAGAGAACTCAGTGCAGCACAGCCCAAGTAGCTCAGCATACCTCATCTCAGCACTCTCAGCTCAGCCCAGGCCTTTGGAGATGCAGAAAGAAATTATCCTAAGGAATTTGGAACCCAGAGGCCTGCAGAGAAGGCCAGCAGAGATCACCCTGTGCCTTCCCACATAAGAAAGAACCTCAGTTGAAAGTTAGCTGCCTTTCCTCTGGAGAACTAATGAAATAAATCCCCTTTTATTAAAAGCCAATCCATCTCTGGTGTGTTGCATTCCAGCAGCTAGCAAACTAGAACATCTTCCTTCCAGTTTGCAATACATATGCATCATTTCTGTTTGAAGCCTTATCAGAGGTATTTTAAAGTCCCTATTTCTACCAACAGTCTCATGAAAAATTCTAGGCCTTTCCTATTCACCTCTTAACAATTCTTCTGGAATCTTCCCCTTATTCATTTAAAAAGCTGTCCCAACATGTTTGGTATTTGTAAACTGCAGCACCACACTTCTGGTACCAAAATCTGTTTTACTTTGCTAAAGCTGGCAGAATGCAATATATCAGAAATGGATCCGTTATTATAAAGGAGATTTAAGTTACAAGTTTACAGTCACAAGGCCTTACAAATGCCAAAACTAAGGCATCCAGAGAAAGATAACTTGTCTCTGAATAAAGGCTGCATGGCATTCAAGATTTCTTTGTCAGCTGAGAAGACATGTTGCTTGTATCCAACGCCCTTGCCCCAGTTCATTACTTTGTTCTTCTGATTCCAGTGGCTTCCTCTCTAAGCATCTGTGGGCCATCACTTAATTTCTCTGGCACATAACTCTGGGTTTGCATAGCATCTCATGGGAAGGTGCATGGTGAGATCTGGTGGACTTCTTTCCTGATTTTTGGTGTCAAATGGCTCTTGCAGATCCCATGTGTCCTGGCATTTTCCTCTACATCTCCAAATGTCAGTGTCAGCTCTGAACTGTGTCTCTCTCTGGGTGCTCTTTAAAGGACTCCAGTAAACTAATTAATATCCATCTTTAATGGCAGAGTCACATTTCCATCTAAGCAAAATTTCACCCACACAATTGGTTGTGTCACATCTCTATGGAAACAACTTAATGAAAAAGTCCCACTATACAATATTGATCAGGATTAAAAAAACATGCTGCCCCCACAAGATTCGATTTCAGATTAATAGAACATAGCTTTTCTTGGGTACATAATGGTTTCAAACCAGCACACATGTCTTTGTTTTATTACTCATCTACCCATACACTGAATAAAGGTTTTTACAATCACACAGTTGCAAGATGAGAGCCATATAGTTATGCACTCATAATGAAAGATCAAGGCTACTGGATTACAGTTAAAATTTTCAGTTATTTCCATCTGGCTATTCCAGGACACTAGAAAGTAAAAAAAAAAATCTCTATGAGTCAGTAGTATAATCATTTGTTAAATCTTAATTTCTCAGTTACCATTCCTCCCTCTCATTTTATCATTCTCTCAGTCTTCAGGGATATCTGGCAAGTGATAATTCTAACTTCTTTGTGCTGAAGTGGGGGGTCAACATTACTGAGTAGATGAATGAATCTGGATGATATTCTTGGAGATAATGTTACCTCTGGGTTTCAGGGCTTATCTGGCATAGGAGCTACCAATTTGGATGCACTTTATTTCTTTTTCTTGCCTCGAACTTCCAGCAAAATGTTGAATGACACTGGTGACAGTGGGTATCCTTTTCCTGTTCCAGATTACATAGGAGAAACTTTCAGTCTTTCTCCATTGAGTATGATGTTAGCTCTGGGATTTTCATATATTCCTTTTATCATGTTGAGAAAGTTTCCTTATATTTCTGTCCTTTGAAGTGTTTTAATCAAAAAATGATGCTTTGAATTTTGTCAAATGCCTTTTCTGCATCAATTGAAATGATCATGTGTGTTTTTTCCCTCTGATTTACTGATGTGGTGTATCTCATTAACTGGTATTTTTCCGTTGAACCAGCTTTGCATACCTGGAATAAAACCCAGTTGGTCATGATGTAGAATTCTTTTAATGTGCTGCTGTATCTAATTTGCAAGTATTTTGTTGTAATTTTGCATCTCTATTCCTCAAGAGCTTGATCTGTAGTTTTCTTTTTCTTGTAGTGTTTTTGTCTGCTTTTTGTATTAGTGTGATGTTGCCTTCATAGAATGAGTCGGGTAGCTTTTTACCCTCTTAAATTTTTTTGAAGAGTTTGAGGAAGATTGATACTAATTCTTTCTTGAATGCTTGGTAGAATTCACATGTGAAGCCATCAAGTCCTGGACATTTCTTTCTTGGCAGATTTTTGATGACTGATTAAATCTCTTTATATCTGATTGGTTTGTTGATGTCTTCTATTTCTTCTTGAATCAGTGTTGGTATTCATGATTTTCTATGAAGTTGTCCATTTTGTCTAAGTTGTCTAGTTTGTTGGCATGTAGTTGCTCATAGTATCTTCTCATTATCTTCTTTATTTCTGTGGAGTAGTATTTCCCCCTCCCATTTCTAATTTCATTTATTTGCATCCTTTCTATTTGTACGTTGTCAGCCTAACTAAGGGTCCATTGATTATGTTCTTTTTGCCCAAGGGCTAATTTCTAGTTTTGTTCATTCTCTATTGTTTTCATGTTATCAACTTCATTTATTTCTGCTATAATCTTTGTTATTTCCTTCTTTCAGTTTGTTTTGGTGTTAATTTGCTGTTCTTTCTCTTATTCCTACTGATGAGCAGCTAATTCTTTGATTTTTGCTCTTCTTCTTTCATACAGGCATTTAGGGCACAAATTTCCCTTTGAGAACTGCCTTCACTGAATCCCATAAGTTTTAGTATGTTATGTTCTCATTTTCATTTGCTTCAAGATTTGTGCTGATTTCTCTTGTAATTTCTTCTTTGACCCATTGGTTATTTAAGAGTGTGTTTTGAGCTTCCATATATTTGTGAATTTTCCAGCCCTGTACCTGTAATTGATTCTAATTTCATTCAATTATAATCTTAGAATGTGTAATGTATAATTTCAATCCCTTCAAATTTATTGAGACCTGCTTTTGATTCAATGTGTGGTATATCCTGGAGAATGATTCATGATCATTTGAAAGAAATGTATATTCTGTTGTTGTGGGATAATGTTCTGTAATTATCTGTTAATTATAGTTCACTTATCATATTATGCAAGACCTCTTTTTCTTTATTCCTCCTCTGTCTATATATTATATCCATTGATGAGAGTGGTGTATTGAAATCTCCAACTATTGTTATAGAGGTGTCTACTCCCTTGATTGTCAGTGTTTGCCTCATTTATTTTTGAGTACTCTGTCTAGATGTATAAACATTATGATTGCTATTTCTTTTTGATGAATTATTTTAATAATACATAGTGTTCTTCTTTGTCTCTTTTAATTGTATACATTTGAAGTCTATTTTGCCTGATATTAGTATACATGGCCCCACTCTTTTCTGGTTGTTATTTGAATGAAATATCTCTTTCCAACATTTCCCTTTCAACCTATTCTTATCCTTGTGTCTAAAGTGAATCTTTTGTAGGTAGCATATAGATGGATGCTGTTTTAAAATGCATTCTTCCAGTCTATGCCTTCTGATTGGTGAATTTAATCCATTAACGTTTAATGCTATTACTGTAAATGCAGTACTTTCCTCCACCATTTTGTCTTTTGGATTTTATGTCATATCTTACATTTTCTTTTTCTTTTTACCCTGTTAGTTATCCGTGTTAGTTAGATTCAGTTGTCAACTTGGCCAGGTGAGCATACCTAGTCTTGTTGCTGCAGACATAAGCCAATGGTATGTGAACATCATCTGTTGCTAATTACATCTGCAGTTGGCTAGGAGGCGTGTCTGCTGCAATGAGTGACGTTTGACTTAATTGGCTGGTGCTTAAATGAGAGATCGCAACGTAGCACAGCTAAGCAGCTCGGCATTCCTCATCTCAGCACTTGCAGCTCAGCCCAGGCCTTTGGAGATGCAGAAAGAAGTCACCCCGGGGAAAGATGTTGGAACCCAGGGGCCTGGAGAGAAGACCAGCAGAGACCATCCTGTGCCTTCCACGTAAGAAAGAACCTCAGTGGAAAGTTAACTGCCTTTCCTCTGAAGAACCAACAAAATAAATCCCCTTTTATTAAAAGCCAATCCATCTCTGGTGTGTTGCATTCTGGCAGCTAACAAACTAGAACATTATCCTTACTGCCAATCTTCATCTATACACTCTTCCCCAAACCTTGTCTTCCCCAAATACTCTTGTTCATACACACTGTCAGTGTAACTTTTAGGGAACTATCACCCCCACCTGATTAATTTGTCTTTTATTCAGCTATTCTTCCATACTTGCCTGGGGCAAGGCTGAGGATGAAGAATGTCTGCTGCTTTCTTTAATAAGCTGCTTTAAAAAAAGGAAAGAGAAATATATCTGTTCTCAGAGCTGGTTCCCATTCCCCCAGTTTCACCAACTGAGAGCCAGAGATGACATCCAGCTCTATGTGCCCCTTTTCTTGTGGCACAGCCCTTTTCCAATATTCTGAACTCAGCCAACTCCAGAAGCCTCTTTTTTTAAAAAAAATTTTTTCATCAGCTCTGCCTTCTCCCTGCTGAAAGTGGAACTGATATAGAATTCCTGGTTTATTTCTTGTTGCATTGTAGAATTATCTGTTCTCAGACCTGGTATTCAGATGTCCAAACTTGTTAATCAAATCTGCAATTGGAGCATGGTTGAGATCCCCTTCCCTTTCTCTTAGTAGAGGTGGGTTCTATTTCCCATTTCCCACTGGGAAGATTCTCCAAGTCAGCCTGCCATGGCAGTGGGGAAGGGGTACCAACCTCCAAAGCACATAAGAATATACTTAAAGTTCTATGCTGTGATTTATCTGTTTCAGTCCTTCAAATCATTCCAAGCTGGTGTGTTGTGTATGCCTGCTCTCAGAATTCCTCCAAACAATTCCTGGCTGTTTACTATCTGTCCTAGAAGATGAACTAAACTCCATACTTCCTTATGTAACAGTTTTAATATCCTTTTCTATTAAGTCTATGACCTATCATTTCTTGGTTGGAGTCAGTTGATTTTCCCTTCAGTATAAGAAATATTTTTTAAAAATATATGTATGATTGACAATATTTAATTTGATGCCAGAGAATCAGAATTTTACCTGGTTGATAATACTATATTTTACACCTGTACATATTCTTGTGTTTTGTTCTGGAATGCAATTAAGTTACTTGGAAACAGTTTGAGAATATTTGGTCTTGATTTTAGCATTGCTTCTCTGTACCAGAGATGCATGTAGTCTGGGGCTAATTATTTCTCATTACTGATGCAAATCCCTACTAAGTACTCTATTCAGTGTTCCCTGAATTGTGAAATTTTACACTCTCACTGGGGATGAAGTCATATAGTAACCCAGAAACTTTCAATATTAATATCTTTTAACTGTAACAATATAAAAAGTACAACTAAACTCTGTTGTCCTTAAATTTGGCTTAGCCTTTTTTATGGTGTTAAATTTCAAGGATATGGTTAGAGGTTTTTCACCTTTTTGGGTGAAACATTTACCTTCACATCAAGTAGGTTAAAATTGAATCAGTGGACTATGGCTTTAAGTGAATAGGACTGGGTTGAGAACAACTAAGACAATGCTTGGACAAAAAGTTTATCTTTGACAAATATATTTGTGATTCATTAGAATACAAAAATATAAATACTAACTTTTAAAAGAACAAAATTAAAATCAAAGTAGAATCTTTACAAATGCTGAAAATAACCAATGAAAGTACTATTTTGATACCTCTTTTGTATTACTTGTCTTTTGTTACAAAAGGATGCTAAGCACCTGAACTTCCTAGATACCAAGGGAAGAAAATGCATATTCTTTAATTCTCTTGTTATTTTCATTTTGGCTCTTGCTAATAGGAGAGGATCTTCTATAATGTAGGATTTAAAACTAAAAATACCTGGAGGGAGTGGTTTTGAATGATTATGCTTTTCCAATGCATCTGCATGCCTCCTTATTTTTACCAATATGGGCTTAGTGTGGTACTGATTAAACAAAAATAGTGTCTTACACTTTGTTGTTGTTGTTGTTGTTTTGCATTGGCAGGCTCCGGGAATCGAACCCAGATCTCTGGTGCAGTAGGTGAGAATTCTTGCCACTGAGCCACCGTTGCACCACCCACATTTTGTTTTACATAACATCAGTATTGAACATCATATTGAAAAATATTGAATATTTATGTTGGGATATAAGTAGGATATAAGATTTGCAAAACCCAAAACAAGTATTTTTATCTCATTATATACCCTAAAGATACTTTAATTAACATTTATTGACTTTTTTGATGAACTTCAATTTATTTTTCTTTATAGTTGGTACACTTTTAATGCAATTTTATTGAAATATATTCGTATACCATATAATCATCTAAAATATATAATCAATGATTCACAGTATCATCATATAGTTGTGCATTCATCACAATCAATTTTTAAACATTTTTTCATACTCCAAAAAAATAAAAATAAAAGTAAAAAAGAATACCCCAAATTATCCCATCCCCCATCTCTCTCTACTATTTATTTAATTTTTGTCTTTATTTTCTTATTCATCTGTCCATACACTGGATAAAAGGAGTGTCAGTCACAAGGTTTTCACAATCACGTGGTTGCACCATAAAAGCTATATATTTTTACATTCATCTTCAAGAATCAAGGCTACTGGATTACAGTTCAACAGTTTCAGGCATTTCCCATTAGCTACTCCTACACACCAAAACCTGAAAGTGGATATCCATATAATGCATAAGAATAACCTCCAGGATGACCTCTCAACACTATTTGAAATCTTTCAACCACTGAAACTTTATTTTGTTTCATTACTCTATCCCTTTTTGGTCAAGAAGTCTCTCTCAATCCCATTACTCCAGGGCCAGGCTCATCCCTGGGAAGTCATGTCCCACATCGCAGGGGAGAGCAGTGAGTTTACCTGCAGAGTTGGCTTAGAAAGAGAGGTCACATCTGAGCAACAAAAGACGTTCTCTGGGAGTGACTCAGGCATAATTATAAGTAGCCTTAGCTTCTCCTTTGCAGAATTAAGTTTCATAAAGGCATGCCCCATGATTGAGGGCTTAGCCTATTAAATTGGTAGACCCCAATGCTTACAAGAATATCAGGTCTTCCCCAAGTAGGGAAGTTTAATATTTCCACATTTTTCTCCAGTTCCTCAATGGGACTTTGCAAAAACTTTTTTTTATCTTCTGCCCAGAGTACTCTGGAATGTATCAGCATAGTCCTATGGTTTCAATTTTTATTCTGATAACATATTTATTTAGATTTTCTTTGTTTGCTTTAGCAAAGTTTTGTTGTTTTTCATGTATAAGTCCTTTTCTTCCTTGATTAATTTTATTGCTATATATTTAATTCTACTAGTTGGGATGGCAAATGGGATGTTTTTCTTGATTTCCACCTCACATTGCTCATTACTAGTGTATAGAAACACCACTGATTTTTGCTTGTTGAACTTAGGTCACACAAGTTTGCTGAATTTGTTTATTAGCTCTAATAGCTTTGTGGTGGATTTTCAAGACTTTCTATATATAGGAACATACATCTGCAAATAGTGAAAGATTTATTTCTTCCTCTCCAATTTGATGTCTTTTATTTCTTTTTCTTGCCTGAGTTTATTGGCTAGAACTTTCAGTAAAATATTGAATAGCAGTGATGATGGTGGTCTTCCTTGTCTTGTTACAGTTTTTACAGGGAAAGCATTCAGTGTTTTCACCATTGAGTACAATGTTAGCTGTGGGTTTTACATATATGCCCTTTATCATAATGAAGAAGTTTACTTCTATTATTTTTCTAAGTTTTTTTTAATCAAGAAAGATGTTAGATGTTGTCAAATGTCTTTTCTGTGTCAATGGAGCTAATCACGTGGTTTTCCTTTTGTTTAGTTAATGTAGTATATTACATTAATTGATTTACTTACATTGACCCACACTTGCATATTTGGGATAAAACCACTTGATCATAGTGTATAATTTTTATTAATGTGCTGTTAGATTCAATTTGCAAATATTTTGCTGGGGGTTATTGCATTTGTATTCATAAGAGAAATTGGTGTGTAATTTCCTTATCTTGTTGTATCATTATCTGGCTTTGGTATTAGGATGATGCTTCCCTCATAGAAAGAGTTGGATAGTGCTCCCTCCTATTCAATTTTTTGAAGATTTCATGCAGGATTGTAATCACTGATAGAATTAATCTGTGAAGCCACCTGGTGCAGAGCTTTGCTTTCTTGGGAGGTTTTGTTGGCTGATTCAATCTCTTTACTTTTTTTTTTTTTTTTTTAATTTGCGTATGGGCAGGAGGCACCAGGGATCGAACTCCAGACCTCCAGCATGGCAGGTTGGAGCTCTGCCTGCTGAGCCACGGCAGCTGCCCGCAATCTCTTTACTTTTAATGGGTCTGTAGAGGCCTTCGAGTTCTTCTAGAGTTTATGTCCATTGTTTGCTTGTGTCTATATCTTTGTGCATTTCATGGTGTTTATGAAATTTTTTGACATAAAATTGTTCATAGTATCCTCTTGCAATTTTTATTAGAGAAGGTGTGGGGTTACAGAGTAATCATGCATTAAATACAGGATTCCCACACACTACCTCACCAACAACAACTGGCACTATTGTGGAATATTTGTTACAAATGATGATAGCACTTTTTTGTAATTGCAGTAATCTTTTTTTTTTTGCATGGGCAGGTGCTAGGAATTGAACAATTGTAGTAATCTTTTAACAGAAGTTACCTTTGTTACAAATTGATGAAAGATTATTAAAATAGTAATATTAATTATTGCCCATAGTTTATATTAGATGTTTTTCTTGTTGTATACTACCCTATTATTAACACCTTGTATTAGTGTCATACATTTCTTATGATTCATGAGAGAACACTCTTATACTTGTATTATAAACTATCATCCATAGTCAACAATATGGTTCACTGTGTTATACAGACCAAAGCTTTATCTTTTAATATTTATTCTAGTAAATTATATGACTTAAAGTTTCCCCCTTTTAATCACATTCACCTATGTAATTTAGTGCTGTTAATCACACTCACAATTATGTACTGCCATTATCACCATCCATTTTCAAACATTTATAATCAACCTTAATAGAAAGTCTGTACAAGTAAAACATCAACTCCCCATTCTCTAACCCACTACCCCCTGTTAATCTATATTTTTGTTTCCAAGCCTATGAATTTACTTATAATTGATTCACATCAGTGAGACCATACAGCATTTGTCCTGTTGTCCTGGCTTATTTCATTCAGCATAATGTCCTCAAGGTTCATTCATGTTGTTGCATGCACCAGGATTTCATTATTTTAATGTCTGTATACTATTCCATTGTATGTGTATACCATATTTGTTTACCATTCATTGGTTGATGGACACTTGGGTTACTTCAATCTTTTGGCAATTGTGAACAATGCCACTATGAACATTGGTATGCAAATATCTGTTTGAGTCCTTGCTTTCAATTCTTCCGGATCCATACCTAGAAGTGGAATTGTGATATCATATGATAATTCTATACTTAGCTTCCTGAGAAAATGACAAATTATCTTCCACAGTGGCTGCACCATTTTGCATTCCCACCAGCAATGCATGTGTTTCTATTTCTTCATGTCCTCCCCAGCACTTGCCGTTTTCTTTTTGTTCTAATAGTAGCCAAACTAATGGGTGTGAGATGATATTTCGTTCTGGCTCTCACTTGCATTACCCTTATTGCTAATGATGCTGAGCTTCTTTTAATGTGCTTTTTAGCCATTTGAATAGCTCTTTGGAGATATGTCTATTTAAATGTTATACATGTTTTATAATTGGATTGTCTGTCTATTTATTTATTTATATTGGGTATGAGTAGTAAAGTTTATTAAAAGAGGAGTTTATTAAAAAGAGAGAGTTCATGTTAGAGAGGTTAAGACTGGTGCCCAAGGGAGGGACACACTGTCTTTTTAGTTTTGAGTTGCAGAATTTCTTTATGCATTCTGGACACTAAACCCTTATTATGTATGTAATTTCCAAATATTTTCTCCCATTTAGTCAGTTGTCTGTTCACTTTCACGACAAAATCTTTTGATGCACAACAGGTTTTCATTTTGAGGAGTTCCTATTTATGTACTTTTTCTTCTGTTGCTTGTGTTTTGGTGTAAAGTCTAAGAAATATCCTGAAGATGTTTTGATACATTCTAGGAGTTTTATAGCCCTATTTCTTATATTTAGGTATTTCATAAATTTTGACTTAATTTTTGTATATGGTGTGAGTTAGGGTCCTTTTTTATTCCTTTGCATATGGATATCCAGTACTCCTAAAAGTATTTGTTGAAGAGACTATTATTTTTTGGTTGATAGGACTTGCAGCTTTGTCAAAAATCATTTGGCCATAGATGTGATGGTCTATTTTTGAACTCTTAATTCATTTAAATTTGTCAATATGTCTATCCTTGAGCCATGTTGTGACCACTGTAGCCTTGTAATATGATTTAAAGTCAGGAAATTTGAGTCCTCCAAAATTCTTTATTTTTAGTCTGTGCAGTGATATCATCCCCTCCCTATCACTGACTCCCCAGAAAGCATGCTGTCACCCTCATCCCCATACTACCCAGGCCTTGTCCATTTAGTACACTCTGTCCCTGTGTTTTCTGATTCTTCTTCTCTGTAGTCCAAACACCCCAGATAGGGCATCACATCTTCCAGGGCAGGTACTTCTCAACTTTCTTGTGCTTTCAAATCACCTGGGAAACTTGTTAAAAGTCAGATTCGGATTGAGGAGATAAGGGGTGGGCCTGGACCTTTTGCATTTGTAACAAGGTCTCAGATGGTGCTGATCTTGCTGGTTCATGGACCTCACTTTGAGTAGCAAACTTTTAGATAAGTTGGCCTTTGTTGTCTACTTCCTCCCTTTGCAAATATTAAACATCTACCCAAAATGTAAGTAATTTTCTTGCCTTTTTCAGGGTCTAGCAATAAAAGAAGACATGCATGAAATGAGAAGATCTGGCTTAGCCTGTAAGTGGGCATTAAGAGTCTCTGCACACAGAATAAGTGTGAGGAAAATGTGAGTGTTAGTGAACATAAACTGTGAAGTGCTTTGCAAATATGACAGATTCTATACTACCACCCAGATGGAGTGAGAGAGGGGACCTCTGATACTAGGACCTCATTTGCTCACTCCTCAAGGGAGGAGAAATTGCTAATATTATTGGCTGTATCTTGGGACTTCATTAACTATATTTCACTGATGGGTGGGGATAATTGTGCCAAAGGCAGGTGCCCAAGCCCCACCTTCTTACTTTGTTTCTTGTCTGTGACCTACACAGGGCCAGGCTCCTCGGGACAGCCTGGTCTTGTCTCATTTCATTTATCTTCTGTCTCTAGCATGCATGTTACTGGGAGTAGCTTTGTATGCAGAGTTGGCTTTCTCTCTAGAGCTTGCTCCCCGGCCTCCTGATCTGACTGTGTTTTGCCCCAGATTTAAAATCTAGAGGAAGTTGGGTGAGTAGGGGAAGCAGGACATCCCCATTTTCCAGGAGTCAGTCTAGCCTTGGGCATGGGTTTTTCTGCATCTATTAGTTTCCAGTTTTGTAGAGGCAGGGCAGGATTCAGGTCTTTCCAAGTTCCCCACCATAAAAGCAATATTAATGAAACTCCTGCTGAAACTTCTAACCCAGACTCCTACATTTGTTTGGGCATTGTGAGAATTCTAGGTGCCTGCTGCATAAACACTTGACTGTAGATTTAAAAAAAAATTTTATGGACAAAACAAAACAACATACAAACATGAATATCTTAACATATGAACATTCTATACTTGGTTTACAATCAATGGGTTGACAATATCATCACATAGTTGTATATTCATCACCATGATCATTTCTTAGAACATTTGCATCACTCCAGAAAAAGAAATAAAAAGAAAAAACTCACACATACCATACCCCTTACCCCTCCCTCTCATTGACCACTACTATTTCTATCGACCCAATAAGTTTTAACCTTTGTTCTCTCTATTTTTTTCTATACCCCGTACCACTCCCTTTCATTGATCACTAGTATTTCAATCTATTCAATTTATTTTAACATTTGTTCCCCCTCCAAAAATCTCATTTTCCTATATGTTTTTGGCTGTATGGAGCCCATTACTCTTCTAAATAAATTTGATAATTGTTCTTTCCATTTCTGCAAAGAAGGCTGCTGGAATTTTTATTGGGACTCTTGTTGTATCTGTGAGTCATTTTGAGTAGAACTGACATCTTAAAGATATTTATTCTTCCCAGTCCATGTCTATGGAATGTCTTTCCATTTATTTAACAATAATATTTTTATTATTAAATTATTAAAAAACATTGTATTTTTTGCAATGTTTGTATTTTTCTGTGTACAAATATTTTTCATCCTTTTTTAATTTTATTCACAGATATTTGATTCTTTTTGTTACTATTGTAAACCAATTTTTTTCTGTTTTTTTTTTTTTTTACATGGGCAGACACCAGGAATCAAACCTGGGTATCTGGCATGGTAGGTGAGACTCTGCCTTCTGAGTCACTGTGGCCTGCTCCAAATTCTTTTCTTAATGTCTTTCATAGATTGTTCATTACTAGTGTATAGAAACACTATTGATTTTTATGTGTTGATTCTGTACCCAGACATTTGCTGATTCCATTTACTAGCTCTAGTAGCTTTGTTGTAAATTCTTGGGATTTTCTATATAGAGGATCATGTCATCTGCAAATAGTGAAAGTTTTACTTCTTCCTTTCCAATTTAGATTCCTTTTATTTCTTTTTCTTTCCTTACTGCTATGGCTAGAACTACCAGTACAAGGTTGAATAACAGTGGTGATGATGGGCATCCTTGTCTTGATTCAGATCAAAGAGGGAAAAGTTTCAGTCTTTTACCATTGAGCTTGATGCTTATCTGTGGGTATTTCATATATGCCCTTTATCACGTTGAGGAAGTTTCCTTCTCTTCCTATTTTTAACATATTTTTTTTTATCAAGAAAGAATGTTGGATTTTGCAAAATTCCTTTTGTGCATCAGAGGAGATGATTTTGTGATTTTGTCTTCGATTTGTTAATGTGGTGTATTATATTAATTGATTTTTTATGTTGAACCACCCTTGCATAACTGGAATAATGCTTAATTTATGACAGTGTATAATTCTTTCAATATGCTGTTGTATTTTAACTGCAGTTTTTTTGTTGAGGAGTTTTGCATCTATATTCATAGGAGAAATTTGTCTGTAATTTTCTTATCTTGCAGTATCTCTAAGTGGCTTGATATAGGGCTGATGTGCTTTCAAAGAATTAGTTGTATAGTGTTCCCACTTACTATTTGTTTTGGAAGAGTTTGAGCAGGGATGGTATTAATTCTTGTTGGAATCATTCATAGAATTCACATGTGATGCCATCTGGTCCTGGGTTTTTCTTTGTTGGGAGGTATTTGACAATGGATACAATATCTTTACTTCTAGTTGATCTTTTGAAATCTTGTATTTCTTCTAGAGTCAGTGTAGATTGTGAGCTTCTGGGATTTGTCCATTTTATCTATGTTGTTTAATTTTTTGGCATACAGTTGTTCATAGTATCCTGTTATGACACTATTTATTTCTGTGGGGTCAGTAGCAATGACTGCCTCTAATTTTTTATTTTATTTGTTTCTAGCTAGGGTTTGTCAATTTTATTGACCTTTTCATAAAACCAAAATTTTGATTTTCTTAATTCTCTCTATTGCTTTGTTTGTTCACAATTTCATTTATTTCTGCTCTAATAATTGTTATTTCTTTCCTTCTACGGGCATTGGGATTAATTTGCTCTTCATTTTAATTTCTTCTAGGTGTGCAGCTAGCTCTTTGATTTTAGCTCATTTTTCCTTCTTAATTAAGCATTTATGGTTATAAAATTCACTCTCAGGTGCACAGGTAGTTCAGTTGTTAGAATGCCCACCTTCCATGTGGGAGACTCAGGCTCGATTCCCAGACCATGCACACACACACTGAAAAAAAAAAGCAAAATTAACGCTCTACACTACATTCACCGCATAACTTAAGTTTGATATATTGTGTCCTTATTTAAATTTGTCTCAATGTATTTACCGATTTCTCTTGCAATTTCTTCTTTGACCCCCTGAGTGTTTAAGAAATGTGTTATTTAATTTCCATATGTTTGTACATGTTCTAGTTTTTCACCTGTTATTAATTTCCAGCCTTGTTCCATTATGGCCCTAGAAGATGCTTTGTATAATTTCAATTTTTATAATTTATTGAGAATTCTTTAGCTTTTCCATTTATACAGACTTGGCTGTTGGTGTTTTGATTGATATTGCATTGAATATGTAAATCAATTTGGGTAAAACTGACGTCATGACATTTAACCTTCCAAACCATTAACATGGAATTTCCTTCGATTTATATAGGTCTTCTTTGCTTTCTTTTAGCACTGTTTTGTAGCTTGATATGTATAGAACCTATGAAACCTTGGTTAAGGTTATTCCTAGATATTTGATTCTTTTAGTTGTTACTTTAAATGGTTTTTCTCTTGATTACCTCCACAGATAGCACACTACTTGTGCATAGAAGCACTAATGATTGTTTTTCCATTTAACCAGTTTATTTTACCCTTTGCCCCTTATTTATTTATTTATTTATTTATTTATTTATTTATTTATTTATTTATTTATTTATTTATTTATTTATCCATATTTTTTACTCATCTTTCCATACCCTGGGAAAAAGGAGCATCAGACACAAGGTTCTCACAGTCATACCATCACATTGTAAATGTTGCCTTTATATAATCATTTTCAGGAATCAAGGCTACTGGAACACAACTCAACAGTTTCAGGTACTTTCCTCCATCCACTCCAGTACACCATAAACTAAAAAGGGATATCTATATGGTGCATAGGAATAACCTCCAGGATAACCTCTCAATTCTATTTGGAATATTTCAGCCACTGAAACTTTATTTTGTCTCATTTCTCTCTTCCTCCTTTTGGTCAAGAAGACTTTCTTAATCCCTTGATGTCAGGTTATGGCTTATCCCATGATTTCTTTCCCACAATTCCCGGGTGATTTACACACCTGGAAGTCATGTCCCACATAGAAGGGAGAGCAGTGAGTTCACCTGCCCAATTGGCTTAGAGAGAGAGGCCACATATGAGCAACAAAAGAGGTTTTCTGTGGGTGACATTTAGGCATAATTTTAAGTAGACTTAGCCTATCCTTTTCAAGAATATGTTTCATAAGGGCAAACTCCAATGTTGAGGGCTCAGCCTATTGATTTACTTTTCCCCACTGCTTGCAAGAATGTCAGAAATTCTCCAAATGGGGAAGATGAATTTCCTCCTTTCTCCCCAGCCCCCCAAGGGGACTTGGCAAATACTTTTTTATTCACTGCCCAAATTACTTTTGGATATATCAGGTATCACAATAACCTGGACAAACCAACAAAATCTCACATCCTATTCAAAGATTCCATGTACTTATGGTGTTGAACTAAACTGACTATACAAGTTAAATTGGGAAATGTATATAACATCTCTTCAAATGCACTATCCAAAATGTATATAACATCTTTCCTTTTAGTCTCACACAGAAGTTGAAGTTTTAAAATATGGAAGATAGCATCCTTTACCCTATATTCTGATATGCCTTAGTCCTATCGAGATCAGCTTAATTCATATCTCTACTTGAAGTCTGATCACTTTTTCAATTTTTTAAACAGTTCCTCTATGGGATACTGCTGACTATCATTGTTTCAGAGCTCTAACACTGAGTCTCATATATAACATAAATACCTAAAGTTTCTGGGAATGACCATGTTATATACAAACAGCTCAGCATCTCAGAATTTAGTATTAAAAATTACACCTCTTGAATATATGTGACTGCTGTAAGAGCTTACAATCTAGGACACTTTACAATAGGTCCCAACCGGATAACATATGCTCTTGACTTTAGTTCTCCAAGTTTTTATATTATTTTTAGCCCATATGATTGAGACATGATAATATTTGTTTTTCTGTTCCTAACATTTCACTCAACATACAGTCCTTAAGGTTCATTCACTTAGTTGCATGCATCACAACTTTATTCTTCTTGCTGCCGCTAAGTAGTCCATTATGGCATAGTTCTCCTTTCCATTCCTCAGTCATTGTACCCTTAGGCCACCTCCATTCACTGTGGATCTGGAAAATAAACGGTATATGAGAAAAGGTAAAATTAATGCAAGACAAGGTCTATAGTCAACAACAGTGTGCAAGTGCCTATTCGTGTCCCCACACTCAGTTCCTCCAGGTATATACTCAGCAAGAGTGTTTCAGAATCATATGGCCAACCAACCCCTAGCCTCGTGCGGAATCACCACACTTCCCTCCAAGGGGCTGCACCTCTCAGTTTATCTACTGACAGTGAATAGGTACATCTCTTTCTCCACATTTTCTTTAGCATTTGCTTCTCTCTGTTAATATTTAAACAGTTTTATTTACACAACATACAATACAACCTAAATGTATAGCTATGCCATCACCGCCATAATCTATCTGAAGACATTGCCTTTTCTTCCACAAAGATCCATACCCCTTTCCCATACCACCTGCCTGTTGATGTTAATTTTCACATAATTCCTTTGTTACATTCATTGGAAGTATATTACAATGTTACTGTTGACTATAGACCTTATCTTGCATTGATTATACCTTTTCCCATATACCGTCTATTTTCAAGACCTTGCAATATTGACATTCATTTCTTATTGCTTATGCAAAATTATTTTAATTTGTACATTTGATCACCATCATTGTCCAATCTAGGCATTCCTGAATTATACGGTTTCAGCCTTTATCCTCTATCTTTCTTCTGTTTCATACATGTCCTCAGCCTTTCTCCCTCTATCATACCCACGTTCAGCTTCATTCAGTGTACTTTTATTATTGTCCTAAAATCAGGTAGTATTGTACTATCTATTTCTGAATTTTTACAATCAGTCCTGTTGCATAACCTGTATTCTTTCAGCACCAATTTCCCTATCTCTACCCTATTTCCACCTCTGGATAATGTGTTCTTAACGTCAATTCTCTAAGTTTACTCATTAATGTTAGTTCATATTAGTGAGACCATACAACCTTTTTGTTTTGTTTCCAGTTAATTTCACTCAGCATAATGCTCTCAAAGTCCATCCACATTTTTACATAATTTATGATTTTATTCTGTCTTAAAAGTGCATAATATTGCATTCTATGTATTTACCACAGCTTCTTCAGCTACGCTTACATTGATGGACATTTGGGCTGTTTCAATTTCTTGGCAATCGTAAATAATGTTGCTGTAGACATTGGTGTGCAAATGTCCATTTGTGTCCTTGCCTTCAAGTCCTCTGAATATATGCCTAGCAGTGTAATTTCTGGTTCATATGGTAATTCTATATTAAGATTCTTAAGGAACTGCCAAAACTGCCTTCCTGAATGGTTGTAACCATTTACATTCCCACCAACAGTGGATAAATGTGCCTCTTTCTCTACATCCTCTCCAGTACTTGTCATTTTCTGTTTTTTCTTTTTTGATAATGGCCATTTTAGGGGTTGTCAGATGATATGTCATTGTGGTTTCGATTTGCATTTTTCAAATAACCAGTGAAGCTGAGAGTCTTTTCATGTGCCTTTTAGCCATTTGTATTTCCTCCTGTGAGAAGTGTCTGTTCATGTCTTTTGCTCATTTTTAAATTGGGTAGTTTGTCTTTTTGTTGTAGAGTTGAGGAATCTCTACATATTCTGGATCATAAACCCTTATCTGACATGTGGTTTCCAAATATTGTCTCCCATTGCATAGGCTGCCTTTTACTTTCTTGAAAAATTTCTTTGAGGCACAAAAGTGTTTAATTTTGAGGAGTTCCCATTTTTCTTTAAGCTCATGCTTTGAGTGTAAGATCCAGGAAACTGCCTACTATTACAAGTTTTATAAGATATTTCCCTACATTTTCTTCTAAAAGTTTTATGGTCTTAGCTCTAATGTTTAGGACTTTGATTCATTTTGAGTTAATTTTTGTATAAGCTGTGAGATATGGATCCTTTTTCATTCTTTTGCATATGGATATCCAGTTCTCCAAGCACCACTTATTGAAGAGACTGCTCTGTCCCAGGTGAGTTGGCTTGACTGCTTTATCAAAGGTCAATTGTCCATAGATGAAAGGGTCTATACCTGAACATTCTATTTGATTCCATAGGTCAGTATATCTAGGTTTATGCCAGTACCATGATGTTTTGACTACTGAGGCTTCGTAAAATGCCTTAAAGTCAGTTAGTGTGAGACTTTCAACTTCATTTTTCTTTCTCAAGATATGTTTAGCTATTCAGGACACACTGCTCTTCCAAATAAATATAGTTTTTGATTTTCCTATTTCTGCAAAGTAAGTTTTCTGGATTTTAATTGGCATTGCATTGAATCTATAAATCAATTTGAGTAGAATTGACATCTTAACTATATTTAATCTTCCAATCCATGAACACGGTATGCCCTTCCATTTATTTAGGTCTTCTGTGATGTCTTTTAGCAATTTTTGTAGTTTTCTTTGTATGGGTCTTTTGTGCCTTTAATTAAATTTATCCCTAAATATTTTATTCATTTGGTTGCAATTGTAAATGGAATTTTTTTCTTGATTTCCTCCTCAGATTTCTCATTACCAGTGTATAGAAACACTACTGATTTTTGAGTGTTGATCTTGTGCCCTGCCACTTTGCTGTACTCATTTATTAGCTGTAGTAGATTTTCTGTGGACTTTTCAGGGTTTTTGACAGATGGTATCATATCATTGCAACCAGTGAGAGTTTTACTTCTTCCGTTCCAATGTTGATGCCTTGTATTTCTTTTTCTTGTTTAATTGCTCTGGCTAGAACTTCCAACACAATGTCGAATAACCATTGTGATAGTGGACATCCTTGTCTTGTTCCTGATATTAGGGGGAAAGCTTTCAGTCTTTCCCCATTGAGGATAATGTTAACTGTGGGTTTTTCATATATTCCCGCTATTACGTTGAGGAAGTTCCCTTTTATTCCTGTCCTTTAAAGTGTTTTCATGAAGAAAAGATGTTGAATTTTGTCAAATGCCTTTTCTGCATCAATTGAGATGATCATGCATTTTTTGGTTTTGATTTGCTTGTATGGTGCATTACATTAATTGATTTTCTTACATTGAACCATCCTTGCATACCTGGAATAAATCTCATTTGATCATTTTGTATAATTCTTTTAGTGTGCTGCTGGATTTCTTTTGCAAGAATTTTGTTGAGGAATTTTCATCTATATTTATTAGAGATATTGCTCTCTAATTTTCTTTTCTTATTGTCTCTTTGTCTGGCTGTGGTATGATGGTGATGTTGGTATCATAGAATGAGAGAGGTAGCAGGATGGGTACTAATTCTTTCTTGAATGCTTGGTAGAATTCACATGTGAAGCCATCTGGTCCTGGATTTTTCTTTTTGTGGAGCTTCTTGATACCTGATTCAATCTCTTTACTTGGGATTGGTTTGTTGAAGTCATCTATTTCTTCTCAAGTCAATGCTGGTTGTGCATGCCTTTCTAGGAAGTTAGTTATCCATTTCATCTACATTGTCTATTTTATTAGCATAAAGCTGTTCATAGTATCCTCGCATTACCTCCTTTATTTCTGTGGGGTCAGTGGTTATATCTCCTCTTCCATTTCTCATTTTATTTATTTGCATCCACTCACATTTTTTTTTTCAACCTTGCTAAGGGTCCATCGATTTTATTGATTTTCTCAAAGAACCCACTGCTGGTTTTGTTGATTTTCTCTATTGTTTTCATGTTATCAATTTCTTTTATTTCCAATCCAATCTTCATTATCTCTTTCCTTTGACTTGCTTTGGGGTTATTTTGCTGATCTTTCTCTAGTTCTTCCAAGTGAACCATTAATTCCTCTACTTTTGCTCTTTCTTTTTTTTAATGTAGGTATTAAAGGCAATAAACTTTCCTCTTAGCATTGCCTTTGCTACATCCCATAAATTTTGATAAGTTATGTTTCAATTTTTGCCTCGAGATATTTACTGATTTTTCTTGTAATTTCTTCCTTAACCCACTGGTTGGTTAAGAGTGTGTTGTTTAAAATTTATATTTTGACTAGTGCATTTCCTAATATAACTTATGTAGATAGTTTGATTGAATGCCATAAGTACTTGGAATCTCAGGCAGGACATGAGATTTTGTTGGTTTGTACAGAGTGATGCCCCAATGAATCCCAGAGTGATTTGATCAGTGAGTGGAAAAGTAGTTGTAAAGCCCCTTTTGGGTAATGGTGAGAACGGGGAGAAATTCAACTTCCCCAAGTTGAATTCTTGATATTCTTACAAGCAGTGTGGACAACCAAAGCTATAGGCTGAGTCCCCAGTCTTGGGGTTTGTTCATATGAAACTTAACCCCACAAAGGATAGGTCAAGTCTACTTAAAATGTAGGCCTAAGAGTCACCCCCAAGAGAGCCTCTTTTGTTGCTCAGATGTGACCTCTCTCTCCAGTCAACACGATGAACAGTCTCACCACCCTCCCCCTCTCTGAGTGGGACATGACACCCAGGGGTGTGGACCTTCCTGGCAACGTGAGACAGAGATCCCGGCATGAGCTGAGACTCAGCGTCAAGGGATTAAGAAAAACCCTAGAATGAGCTGAGAATTAACATCAAGGGATTGAGAGAACGTTCTCAACCAAGAGGGGGAAGAGTGAAATGAGACTAAGTGTCAATGGCTGAGAGGTTCCACACAGAGTCGAGAGATTACCCTGGAGGTTATTCTTACTCATTAAGTAGATACCACCTTGTTGTTCAAGATGTGGTGGAGAGGCTGGAGGGAACTGCCTGAAAATGTAGAGCTGTGTTCTGGTAGCCATGTTTCTTGATGATGATTGAACAATGATATAGCTTTCACAATGTGACTCTGTGATTGTGAAAACCTTGTGTCTGATGCTCCTTTTATCAACCTTGTCAACAGATGAGTAGAACATATGGAATAAAAATAAATAATAGGGAGAACAAATATTAAAATAAATTTAGTTTGAAATGCTAGTGATAAATGAAAGCAAGGGGTAAGGGGTATGGTATGTATAATCTTTTTTTTCTGTTGTCATTTTATTTCTTTTTCTGTTGTCTTTTTATTTATGCAACTATGTGATGATATTAAGAATTACTGATTATATATGTAGAATGGAATGATATGTTAATGTTTTCATTTGTTTGTTGTTAATTTTTTAAATTAATAAATAAAAATTAAAAAAGAAAAAAAGTGTGTTGTTTAACCTCCATATATTTGTAAATTTTCTGGCCCTCTGCCTGTTGTTGATTTACAATTTCATTCCCTTATGATCCAAAAAAGTGCTTTGCATTATTTCAATATTTTTAAATGTATTGAGACTTTCTTTGTGACCAGGACATGGTCTATCCTTGACCAGGACATGGTCTATCCTTGAGAATGATTCATGAGCACTTGGGGAAAAGGTGTATCCTGCTGTTGCGGGGTGTAATGTTCTATAAATGTCTGTTAAGTCTATTTAATTTACTGTATCATTCAAATTCTCTGTTTCTTTATTGATACTCTGTCTAAATGTTCTATCCATTGATGTGAGTGGGGAATTGAAGTCTCCAACTATTATGGGAGAGGTGTCTATTTCTCCTTTCATTTTTTCAGTGTTTGCTTCATGTATTTTGGAGCACTCTGGCTCAGCGCATAAATATTTCTGATTGTTATGTCTTCTTGTTGAATTGTTCCTTTTATTATACATAGTGTCCTTCTTTTAATTGTTTTACATTTGAAGTCTAATTTGTCAGCTATTACTAGAGCTACTCCTGCTCTTTTCTGATTATTGTTTGCATGAAATATCTTTTCCCAACCTTTCAGTTTCAATCTCTCCTTGTCCTTGGTTCCAAAACGTGCCTCCTATAGATAGCACATACATGGGTCCTGTTATGTGATGCATTCTGCCAGTCTATGTCACTTGATTGGGGAGTTTAATCAATTAACATTTATTATTAATAATAAATAAAGCAGTACTTTCTTCTACTGTTTTGTCTTTTAGATTTTATATCATATCTACTTTTTTCTGTCTTTATCTTTACTAATAATTTTCATTTCTACACTCTTCTTCACATCTCTCTCTCCTGTCTTTTTCTATCTGCCTCTAGTACCCCCTTTAGTATTTCTTGCAGAGCCAGTGTCTTGGCCACAAATTCTCTCAGTGTGTGTTTGTCTGAAAATGTTTTCATTTCCCTGTCATTTTTGAAGGACAATTTTGCTGGATATAGAGTTCTTGGTTGGAATCATGAAATCATGAAAGGTCTAAATAAAGGGAAGATAATACTATGCTCATAGATTGAAAGACTAAATATAGTTAAGATGTGAATTCTATCCAAATTTATTTATCGATTCAATGCAATAACAATTTAAATCCCAACAACTTACTTTGCAGAAATGGGAAAACCTATAAACAAATTTATTTAGAAAGAGAGCATGCTCCAAATTGCTAAAAATATTTTGGGAAAGGAAAATGAAGTGAGGTCTCACACTACCTGACTTTGAAGCACAGTACAATGCCATGATAGACAAAACTGCATGGTACTGATATAAAGATAGATGTACTGACAAATGGAATAAAATTGAGTGCTCAGAAATGCACCCTCTGATCTATGAACAATTGATCTTTGATAAGGCAGTCAAGTTTGAGACCATGGGTTATCAAGGGAAGCCTTGTTGTAAAGGTGCCTTTAAGCTCCTAAAATAGTCACATCTATTCAGGAGTTGTAACTGTTATTTCTAAATTTTGAAATGCAGAGCTCTTTGTGTATAACCTGGTCATTACATGGAACTTCTTGTATCTTCATGACACCTGAGACTCTGTCTTAGAGTTCTGCAACTATAAAAAGCAGGCTTACCCCATACAACAACTGTTTAAAAAGCTGAAAACGAAAGCAGAATTCAATTAGAGATATGAATGAAAATGATCTGGTTAGGACTAAGGTAAATCAAACCAAAGAGCCCAGGATGATACTGACTGTGTTTTATACCTTCAACTTCTGTATGAGACCAAAGGAAGAGTTGCTTCTTTGATGCAAAATGTATATTTGCTATAGCACACTATCTAATGTAACCTGTGTGGTCAGCTTATTTGAACACCATAATTACATGGAACCTTGAATAAGGAGTAAGATCTTGTTGGTTTGTATAGGTTAGTGTGTTGTCCTGATACATCCCAGAGTAAACTGGGTAAAAAAAAAAAGGTATTAGCAAAGCCCCCTATGTGTGGAAGAATTAAACTTCCCCACTTGGTGAATTCCTGATATTCTCTAAAACATTAGGAATTCCTAATTTAACAAGCCAAGTCCTCAATCTTGTGGATTGCCCCTATGAAACTTATTTCTCCAATGGTGAAGCTAAGCCTACTTATAGTTATGACGAAGTGTCTCCCCCAGAGAACATCTTTTGTTGCTCAGATGTGGCCTCTCTCTGTGGGCAAACTCTGCAAGTAAATCCATCACCTTACCCCATATGTGGGACATGAATCCCAGGGATATAAATATCCCAGGCAATATGGAACATGACACCCGGGGATGAGCATGACCTTGGCATTTTGGGATTGAGAAAAACTTCTTGACCAAGATGGAGAGGGGAAATGAAGTAAAATTAAGGTTCAGTGGCTGAGAAATTTCAAAGGAAGTTGAGAGGTTATTCTTAGGTATTATATAGATTTCTCCTTTTAATTTATAGTGTATTAGAATAGCTTGAAGGAAATACCTGAAACAATTGAACCATAATACAATAGCCTTGATTTCTGAAGATGATTGTATAACTATATAAATTTTATGGTGTGACCATGTGATTTTGAAATCCTTGTGACTGACACTCTTGTTATTAAGCGTATGGACAGATGAGTAAGAAAATAAAGACAAGAAATAAGTAAATAAAAGGAGAGATAAGGAATATGGGTTGCTTTGGGTGTTCTTTTATTTTTATCCTTATTTTTATTGTTTTGGAGTAATGAAAATGTTCAAGAATTGATTGCGTTGATGAATGCAAAACTATATGATGATACTGTGAACCACTGATTGCATACTTTGGATGATTATGTGTTATGTAAATATATCAGTAAAATTGCATTAAAAAGATACCTGGAAAATCCCCTAATATTGGAAATTAGACAATCCATTTCTAAATAATCTGCAAATTAAAGAGGAAGTCAAATGTAAAGTGGAGATTAAAAAATGACCAATGGGGAGAAGATTGTGGGAAGATGACAGAGTAGGGAGCTCCAGAACTCAGTTCTTCCACCAGAGCAACTATTAAACAGGCAAGAACTGTCTGAAATAACTACTTTGAAACTCCAGACATCAGAAGAACACTGTTCAGCATCAAAGGAAGAACAGGAGGAAAAGACTGATAAAGTATTGTAAAGAACAGTAAATTGCCTTTTTTTGTGTGGTCACTAATTGCACCCATTCCCCACTCTTGTAGCATACCCCCATGGGGTCCAAATACCACCTAGATTGCTGGTGACAGATAGAGGTGTAATAATCCTCTTTCTCAAGACCAAAGGTAGGCACAGCTAATCATTGATCATGGTTTTTGATTTGCAACTTCGTATGACTGGGGACATGGCTCTGAGGGTAGCTGTTTATTCAACTTGCCATAGAAAAACTCCTGGGTAGAGGAGACCTGCTGATGCTACACTTTCTCATAAATGCAGAAGACAGTTAGTTGAAGGGCTGCATTTTCTGGGCTGGCCAAGGAAGTTCAGCTTTGGAGAGTTAGGGAAGTAGTTCTTGGAGCCTTTCCAGAACCCTTCCCCAGGGAACATTGGGGATGGTCTGCACCCACTGGCCTATTTCAGCTGGAGACAACTGAATTTCCAAAGTCCTCTTTGGCATGCCCCTCCTTCCAGAATTTTCCTTTCAGGCAAAAGCAGCTTGAGACAAGGACAGGCATGTAAAAAATACAGAGGCAGAGCATCTGGGACAAATGCATGCTGGTGTCAAACACTTGGGAGAGGGAGGATTATCTCCTGGGAAACAGAAGGGACAACCAAACTTTTGTAAATGGGAGGACTCCAAAACAATTAACAAACAGAAGCCCAGGACAAGACACAGGACCAGAAAGATAAGGTAATCCCTGCATACTACATTCTCCTTGGGCAGACCTTCCTGGTAGAAAGGCTGAAGCTCAAGAAAATCTCTATTTTATAACCAGCTGATTATAAACTAGGAAACAGATGTCATGGGGAATTAATACAAGAGTCAACATCTTAAAATATTAAGTTGCACAGTGGACCATATCAGTACAAGATAAACAAAGTCACAGGAAATGGTCCATCTAAAGTGAGAGGACAAAAATCCAGAAAACACCATTGAAGAAGAAAATAATATGGACATATTGGACAAAATCTTTAAAAATGATCTTAAAAATGCTTAAGGACATCAGGTAAAATACAGAAAAACAACTAAAGAAAAGCAGGAAAACAATGAATGAGTAATATGAGAATCTCAGTAAAGAGACAGAAATTTAAAAAACAAAAAAAGAACCAAAGGGAACTACTGGAGTTTAATACTACAATAAATGAACTGAAAAGTTCACAGGAGGGTAACAAAAGGAGATTGGAGCTGAAGAAGAAAGAATTGGTGAACTTTAAGATGAGACATTAGAAATATGTCAGGATGAGTGGAGTGGAAAGAGAAGTAATTATAAAAAGGAAAACTGTCTTAAGACAATTCTGGGATACAATCAAACACACTGAGAACATGAATTATGGAGTCCCAGAAGGAGAAGACAGAAAAAGGCAAAAGGAATAGTCTAAGAAATAATAACAGAAAACTTCTCAAACATGGGAAACACATAAATATGCACATCCAAGAAGCCCAGAGAACACCAAGCAGGGCATACATGAAAAAAATGCACCCCAACATATATTTTTCACATATCAAATGCAAAGTACAAGGAGAGTTCTGAAGGCTATAAGAGAAAAGCAACGTGTTATGTACAAGGGAGACCCAGTTAGATTGAGTGCCAGTTTCTCATCAGAAGCCATAGAGACAAGAAGGTAGTGGATTGAAATACTTAAATTGCTAAAAAAAAAAGACAATAGAAACTAGTTGAAAGGGGCATAAAGAAATAAAGGTGTGTAGTAAAGATAATCATTTAGGTAATTATAAATGCCAATATTGTTGTAGTATGGTATAAAACTTCAATTCCTACTTCCTATATATACTATTATGCAAATGAATAAAAATAATGTTAAATGTATGCATTGGGACAAAAAGTATACAAAAATATAAATGGTAACAATTCCCAAATAGGTGGGGCAACAGAGGGGTGTAAGAAAAATGTATGTGTATGAGATATTAAAGTTAAGTCAGTATCAGACAAAATATGATGGTTATGTATTTAAGTTGTGAGGTTTTAACCCATTGTTAACCCTAATGAAAATAAATTAAAAATATACCCAGATAGAAAAGAGACAGCACTCAATAAGGTATGATACAGAAATAAGATAAATATGAAAGAACACATTGGGCAGGCCACAGTGGCTCAGTAGGCAGAGTTCTCACCTGTCCTGCTGGAGACTCAGGTTTGATTCCCGGTTCCTGTCCATGCAAAAAAAAAAAGTACACATTAACAAAAGAATAGAGGGATGAAGAAAGCTATAAGACTTTAAAAAGCTAAAGAACAAAATGGCAGAAGAAAGTCACACATTATCAGTAGTGAGTTTAAATGTAAATAGATTAACTTCTCTGATCAAAAGACAGAGACTGGAAGCATGGATAAGAAAGCGTGATGCAAGAATACACTCTATGCATGAAACTTGCCTTAAATTCAAAGATGTAAGTAAGTTAAAACTGAAAGGATGGACAAAAATATACCACACAAGTAGTAATCAAGTGAGAGTTGGGGTACCTATACTAATATAAAATAAAATAAACCTTAAACAAAAAACAGTTATGAGGGACAAAAAATACCTTTATATACTAAGAAAGGGGACAATTCAAGGAGAAGATGTAACAATTATAAATATATATGCACCTAAGAGGAGAGCATAAAAACCTATGAAGCAAGAGTAGAACATATGGAATAAAAATAAATAATAGGGGGAACAAATGTTAAAATAAATTTAGTTTGAAATGCTAGTGGTAAATGAAAGTGAGGGGTAAGTGATATGGTATGTATAATCTTGTTTTTCTCTGTTATCATTTTGTTTCTTTTTCTGTTGTCTTTTTATTTCTTTTTCTAAATTGATGCAAATGTTCTAAGAAATGATGAATATGCAACTATATGATGATATTAAGAATTACTAATTGTATATGTAGAATGGAATGATATCTTAATGTTTTGTTTGTAGTTAATTTTTTTAATTAATAAAAAAGTGAAAAAAACCTATGAAGCAAATGCAGACAGATTTGCAAAGAGAATTTGATCATTCTATATTAATAGTAGGAAAATGTAACACACCACTTTCAATAATAGGTAGAACTTCTTTTCAGAAGATCAATAAGAAATGCAAGACTTGTATGATATTCTAAACCAATTAGACATAGACATATACATAACACCCAACAAAAATAAAATACACATTCCTTTTGAGTGTGTATGATCATTGTTCAGGATAGACCATACCTTAGGTCAGAAAACAAGTCTCAATAAATTAAAAAATATTAAAATTATACAATGCATATTCTCTGACCTCAGCAGAATGAATCTAGAAATCACTAACAGAGGAAGTGATGGAAAAATCAGCAAATATATAAAAATTAAACAATATCCTATTTAAAAACCTGTGGGTTCAATAGGAAACTAGGAAATATTTTGAGATGAATGAAAATGACAGTACCATATAACAAAACTTCTGATATTCACCAAAGGCAATAAAGAGAAAAATCTATAGCTCTAAATGTTTACAGCAACAAAAAGAAAATTAGTGGGGCCACTTTTTTAAAAAAATCCAGAGGCCAGAACACTTTACAGCAACCAGAGAAGATCTAGAGAAAGAGGCTGATATAGTTGGGTAAAGATCTGTAAATTGCTTTCTCTGTGCTGTGGCTACCAGCATCCACCCCTGACTCTCATGGCAAGTCACCATAAAGGGCAGACCTTGGATTGCTGGCTGGTGATAGAAAGGGGTGTAAAATTCTCTTCCGCAATAACTAGGCTGGGCATGGCTTAGCAGTGATAATGACTTTTGATTGGTGAATTAGTATCACTGCTTCAGGCTCTGAGGGCAACTATCCTCCCTGGACAGGGGCAGAGGCACTGGAGATTTAAAGATGCAGTCCTTCCTTAAAGCTACAATGGACCGTTAGCTGAAGGGTTGCATTTGCTGGACAGACCAGGAAAGCTAAGCTTTGGGAAGCTATCAGGAAAGATTTTGGTGCTCTCCATGATCCTTTCCTGAGTCTGTGTCCCATTTGTGGGTTCCTTGCCATGCTTTGACTTGGGAATGTCCTCTCCATTGTGCACCTCATCCAAGAATTTGCCCTTCAGTCTGTGTAAGACAATGAAAGCAGTGTAGAAAATATAGGGGTGTACAGTCTGGGACAAAGTCCTGCCAGTTTCTAATACCAGGAAAGGAAGGTCTCTATACTGGGAAACAAAGGGGACAACAAAACTCTTGCAAACAGGGGAACTCCAAAAAAGCTAACATTCAAAAGCCTGGGACAAGACAAAGACCCAGAAAAAGAGGGTAAATACTGGACAGTGCATTCACTTTGGGCAAACCTTCCTGTTAGGATAATTTCAGCTCAAGAAAATGTGTGTCTTATCACCAGCTAGTTTGAAAAACAATTAAAAGACATCACAGGGAGTAAACCCCAGAGTTAACACTTTTTCTTTATTAGAGAAGTTATGGGTTTACAAAATTAAACATGCATAAAATACAAGATTCTCATATAAGACGCCACCATGAACACCTTGCATTGGTGTGGAATGTTTGTAACAATTAATAATAGCACATTTTAATACTTGTAGTATTAATTAAAGTTCATGGCTTAACACAGGGCTCACTGTTTCTATAGTGTGATTTTATAAAAAATTATATCTACAACATATATATGCAATCTAAATTTTCCCTTTAAATCATATTCAGATATATATTTAAGTGTGGTTAATTGTATTCATAGTATTGTGCTACCAACATGATTATCAAAACATTACAACCATTCTAGATAGGAACCCTGTACATGTATTTAAAAGTAAACAGATAGAAAATTTTATTAGGTACACCTGTAAGAGGACTTTTAGGTGCTCTCAGAAAAATGGGAAGGGTGAGAGGCAATAGACAATAGGCAATATGGGGCTGTTTTCTTTTATACATTAGCTTTATTTATTCCCCCACCCCCTTCATTGTTTTGGGCTTTTTCTTCCACACTCCCTTCTCTCCAGGGCATTGCCTGTTGATAGATAGTGCATTCAGGTGGATTGTTTGGTTCCAGCCTTCACTATAGATGATTCACTGAGGTGGGAATAATTTAGCTTCAAACGAGTCAGCTGATGCTGGTTATTTCCTGTACATGGGAAATTCCCAGGTAGGTGGTCCAAGAATGGGCCCTCCTGATCTTGCAATTAATCAGCACTTGCATTTTTAAGCTTGTCACCAAGATTATTCCTTCCATATTAGAAGTCTTTCACACCAAACCAATGCTGATGAGAGGATTTTCAGCCATTCCAATGATCCATTGGAACTCTTCCCCTCTCAACTGAAATGAGATAGCCAGAAAGCTATACACCCCATCAGACAGGTTCTACACCCCTTGAAAAGCCAAAAGCAGCTACATAAGACAGAGCTCTCATCCCTCACAATCCCTTAAGATTAAAGGACAAGAACCCCCTGAGAGAGAATTTGAAGCAGACTATAACAGGGGCATTGCTTAAGGGCTCCTTCGTGGATTTATTTTCTCTTCCTTCTCTCCATATTCTAGTCTGCCTAAAAATTCAAGGGCTGATTAATTGTAAGAGGAGGATAGAAGTGAGCAGGTCTAAGAGAGGCATTATTCAAGTGAAACTTGGAAAGAGAGAAGGAAATGATCACCTTTTGGGTCCAAGAGCGAATCTTGGATTTGAGACAGTGCAAGATGGTGACATAGTGAGGTGCTGAATTTAGTTAGTCCTCCAGAGCAGCTAGTAAATAGTCAGGAACTGTACGGAGCACTGTTGGTGGGACATAAATGATTGGACACATATCGTACACCAGTCTGGAATGGGTGGAATGACTGAGATCCCACACAGAACTGTAAGTCTCTCAAGTGGTGGAGGCCCTCATTGGCACAGCAGTCAGGTTCCCTGAGGAAAAGGAAGCAGACTTTACTAGCATCAAAGAAGTTAACTCAACCAAACTCTAATTATGGAATTATTTAACAAATTCTGACTGCTGAAAATGGGTCCTGAACACAGATAAACCTGGAGTATGCACTAAAGGAACAAGGAATTTTCACCCCAGCAAAGTGAGCGTAAAACTGAGGGGGAAAAACCAGAGGCTTTTTTGAGTTAGGCAGCACAAAACACTAGAAAAGGGCTGGACCCCAAGAAAAGGAGGCACATTGAGCCTTGAGTCACACACAGTCACTTACAAAACTCTGCTCTTAATAGGTAAACCCAGGGAGCTGAGGTCTGGCTCTGAAAAGGGTTTTTGTGTATGTTTCTCTTTCTTTTTTAACTTCTTACCACCTAATTAGATGGAACTGCAAGTACTCTCAAACCACAGCAGCACTGCCCTAGGGAAAGGCAGAATTAAGGCATGTCTGAGACACAAAGTAAATAGGTGAATTGAGACAATTACCTAAAGAATATCTTCACCAAGAAAAGGGTGGGTGGGGGTAGCTCAGTTGGAAGCCCTCATTAAGAGAATTAAGGCTCCAAAGGCTGGAAAACAGAAACAACTTAAGCCTGTCATTTAACTTAAACTCTGTCTCAACCACAAAACTGGCAGGAAAAGGGTGCCAAAATCAAAGGTACCTTAAGAAAACCCTAGGTAAAAGAGGGAAAACAACCTCCAGAATAAACTAATAAACTAATTAAGAATAAACTCATTAAACAATATACTTATTAAGGAAAACAAATGTCTAGGCACCTGCAAAAAATAGTCATACTAGAAAAATTGAACATAAAACCCAGTTGAAAGAACAAACCAACATTTCAAATGAGATACAGGAGTTGAAACAACAAAATCAGGATGTTTAAATACACATGCAAAATCTCATCAAAAATCAAATCAATGAGTTGAGGGAAGATATGGAAAAAAGAGATGAAAGATATAAAGACATTGGGCAAACACAAGGAAGAACTCAAAAGTTTGAGAAAAATATTACAGAACTTATGGTAATGAAAGGCACAATAGAAGAGATGAGAAAAATAATGAAAACCTACAACAGTGGATTTGAAGAGGCAGAAGAAAGTATAAGTGAACTAGGGGACAGGACATCTGATATCCAACACAAGAAAAGAAAAGATAGGGGAAAATGGAAAAATATGACCAACGTCTGACGGAATTGAATGACAACATGAAACACATGAATATACATGTTATAGGTGTATCAGGAGAAGAAGAGAAGAGAAAAGGAGCAGAAAGATGAAAAGAGGAAATAATCATTGAATATATCACATCTTTCATGATATACATAAAATTACAGATCCAAGAAGTGCAGTGTACCACAGACAGAACAGATCCAAATAGACCTACTCCAAGAAAGTTACTAATGAGATTGTCAAATGTCAAAGACAAAGAGAGAATTTTGAAAGCAGCAAGAGAAAAGCAATCCATCATATACATATGTGTGTTCCTCAGCAGAAACCATGGAATTGAGAAGAAAGTGGCATGATATATTTAAAATTCTAAAAGAGAAAAATCTGCCAACCAAGAATTCCATATCCAGCAAAGTTGTCCTTCAAAAACGAGGAGGAGATTAAAATATTTTCAGAGAAACAGTTGTAGAGAGAATTTGTGACTAAGACACCAGCTCCACAAGAAATACTAAAAGGAGCACTACAATCATACTCTCAGTGGCTGAGAGTTCAAATAGAGTTGAGAGGCTACTCCAGAGGTCACTTTTATGCAAGCTTCAGTTAGACCTTGCTACCTATCATAACTCGTGAAACCCCAACCAAAACCATTCCAACCAATCCTAAAGAACACCCAGGACAATATATAAGAGTCTACAAAGGTTTCATGTGCTAGAGTAACTTTCCAGAGACCTAAAACCTCCGGATGGGTCCCTGGACCAGATAAGCCTGGAAACCTAGAGGGGACAGCATCTCCAGAACATCAGCTAGTTCCATCTCCCTACCCCATATTATTGACAGCCCCTTCCAAAATGTAAAAGTTAGAATGGCCATAGCTCAAATACCCCTAAAGAGTAGGATAGAAAGATCAAAAGTGTTGGTGGAGTTATACAGAGAAAGTAAGGTTTAACAAGCGAATATGATTGCTGAATCATTAAATTGATATTTCTTTTAGTCTCCAGTATCTTAGAGCAGCTAGAGGTCCAAAACCTAAAACTGTAGAATTGTAACCCATACCAAATCCTGAAATCTGTTCTAGAATGAATTGTGTTGCTGTGTTTTGAAATTTATTGCATATATGTTATTTATCACAAAAAGGAAACAAAGTCGATGGTGATGATAAGAAAATACTTGTTCCTTCTAGCCACCTATATTCTGGAGCAGCTAGAAGGAAAAATTTGAGAGAATGATATGGTAGCCCATGACTAACTCTGGGATCTGTCTTGTAACTACTTGTTGGAGAGTGCTCTGAAAATTATTGCATTTTTCTTTTTTTTTTTTTGCTTTGTATATATGTTATAATATAAAATTAAAAAGTTAAAAAAACTTTATGGGATGCAACAAAGTAGGTACTAAGAGTGAAATTTATTGGTCCAAATGCCTATATTAAAAAAGAGGAAAGAGCAAAATCAAGGAATTGACTGTTCACCTGGAAGACTTAGAGAAAGCACAGTAGATTAACACCAAAGCAAACAAAATGAAAGAAATAATGGAGGTTAGAGCAGAAATAAATGAAATGGAGAATATAAGGCAGAAAAAAATTAACAAAACAAGAAGTTGGTTCTTTGAGAAAATTAACAAAATTGATGGACCAATAGCTAGCCTGGAAAAAAAGAGGGAGGGTGCAAATAAATAAAATCAGAAATGGAAAAGGAGACATAATCACTGACCCCACAAAATAAATAAGGCAATGACAGAATACTAGAGCAACTATAGGCTAATAAATGAGATAATTTAGATGAAATGTACAACTTCATAGAAAGGCATAAACAAACATCGACTCAAGAAGAAATAGATGACCTCAACAAATCAATCTCAAGTCAAGAGATTGAATCATCAAGAAGTACCCCTCCCCAAAAAAAGTCCAGGACAAGATGGCTTCTCATGTGAATTTTACCAAGCATTCAAGAAAGAATTGGTAGTAGTCCTGCTCAAATTTTTCAAAAAAATTAAAGAGGAGGGAAAGCTCCCTAACTCATTCTATGAAGCCCACATTCCTTTAATACTGAAGCCAGACAAAGATATTACAAGAAAAGTACAGACAATTCTCTTTAATGAATATAGACGCAAAAATCCTCAACAAAATACTTGCAAATGGAATCCAGCAGCACAATAAAAGAATTATATACCATGACCAAGTGGGATTTATTACAGGTATGCAGTGCAGGTTCAACATAAAAGGAATTCATGTAATACACCATATGAACAAATCAATGTAAAAAACACATGATAATCTTGATTGATGCATAAAAGTCATTTGACAAAATTCAACATCTTTTCTTGATTAAAACACTTCAAAGGATAGGACTACAAAATAACTTCCTCAATATGATGAAGAGAGTATATGAAAAATGAAAAGCTAACATCATCCTCAATGGGGAAATATTAAAATATTCCCCTCTATGATCCAGAACTAGACAAGGATACCCACTGTCACCATTGTATTCAACATTTTGCTGGAAGTTCTAGTCAGAGGAATTAGACCAGAAGAAATAAATAAGAGTCATTCAAATTGGAAAGGAAGAAACAAAACTCTCACTGTTTGCAGATGACATGATACTATATGTCAAAAATTCAAAAAAATCTACAGGGAAGCTACTAGAACTAATAATTGAGTACAGAAAGTGGCAGGGTACAAGAATAATACCCCTAAATCAGTAGTATATCTATATACTGGTAATGAGCATTCTGAAGAGGAAATAAAAAAACTCCTTTTACAATAAGAACCAAAGGAATCAAGTATTTATGAATAAATTTAATGAAGGACACAAAAGACCTATACACAGAGAAGTACAAGGAATTGTTACAAGAACTCATAGAAGACCTAAATAAATGGAAGGAAATACTGTGTACATGGATTGGAAGAAATCTGAATGCAGAGAGGGGCTACTTGTCAGGCTTGCCCCAGGATGCCTTCATCCCATAGACAAGTTTGTTTGCTTAAGAATCTCCTCTGGGATGCCAAGAGGCCTCAATTTAGTGGGTGCCTCAGAACAAACAAGGGGGTAAACACTAGTTTAGTTTATTAGCCTTAAGGTGGCACTGAGGTAATGAAGAAGATGCTTCCCAAGAAGGGGGTGGGACATTCAAGGACAATGAGAAATTGATGGGACACTGGAATATTCTGAGCTTACAAAGGAGAGGGGTAGTAGTGATTTTAGTTTTGGCTTTACCATCAACTACTATAAGCAGGCAAGTCCAAGTGGAGTTCAGCCCAGGGGCAGTTTAGGACAGAGTGGCTCCAGGGCTAATAAAGAAATTGATAATTTTACTCCTCCCATCAAGTGACACCTGGGGTTCCTTTAAATTGGTCATATGTGAAGTCAGCAGAGCCAAATATGACCTCAGGCACCCTCAGTCTTCTTCATTTGCTGGAAGCAGGTCTTGAGGGGCTGATCTGCCTCTGCTTCATGAAGTAGTGCAGACCCTGTGCCTGAAGCTCATGTTGGTGGCCCTTGGGGTAAGGCCCCAGTGGTTCCTGAGGTTTACAGTTGTCTTGAGGTTTCTGGCACTCTCTGCCAGTGGTCTTCTGGCTCACAGTTGAAGCAAGGCTCTTGAGTCTTGGAACCATGATTTGTGTGACCTCAAGACAGCAGGGCACTTTTACAGTGACTGTAATAAGCTGAGTTTGTTCTTTGGCCTGTTTCCTACCTCTCTTTGCCTTTTTCTTCTTCTCAACCTGGTTTTGATCATTAAAGACAGAAAAGGCAGTTTTCAATAAGCCATTTGTGAGAGTTTGCAGACCCATGCAGAGATTTGGCCGCTATCTCTGCATACCAGGGGCAGACTGGTTGATGAAATAGGTATGTAGCAAAATCTTACTTTCCTGAGAACCTGGGCTTACATTACTATATATTTTTAGGGCTTCCACTAAACCTCCTCTGGAACAGGCCCAGGTTTTCCTCTTTTTTTCTCAGTGACTTCCCTTAGCTTAGTGCTCTTAAGCAAATTGGTGATATATCTTTTCATGCCTTTTAGCAAACAAGTGTTTTCTCCTCTAACAGAAATTGAGACATGGGCATAATACCAACGACAATTACTTTTTAGGTCCTTGTCTTGATAGAAAGCTATGAATATCTGGGCACAGGGATTTCTGACTACTTTCCCTGTCTTTTATGGACTGGGGGATAGTATTATAATTGACAGGCCCATTGGGGGACAATGCTTCCCCACTTTTTTTAGTTTATATTGACTTTTGGACTTTCCCATTTTCTTTAGAAAAAGAAAATAGGATACCTTTTGTCCTCTAAGTTTCATGTTTCCTGAAGGCTAAAAGGAGTGCATAATTTAGAAGATAAGTTTTATATTTGGCTGTAATTGGTTTTAATAGAGATTAAACAAGGAATTGGGCAGGTATTTAAAAGTATTATTTAAAACATCTGCCTCTTTCTGAAAAGAAGAATCATGAGGAAGAAGTTTCTAACAGTTCTCTTAGTCATAACATAATTTTCAAGAGCCTTTTATGAGTTTGCCCTGATATAAAGTCATAAAAAGTTGTACATAAGGAATTTTTGCTGCTTTCCCTCCATTTACAAGAGATTTAATTGTAAGATAGGGTTATAGATGACTGCTCCATTTGTGGGGCAATGCTGGCTCTTCTCTAGGCAATATTGTGGCTATATGGTATTGCAGTAGACTGGGAGTACCATGAATTTTTAAAAAAGAGTGAGAAAATGGTAGATTTCCCTACTGGTGCCTGCTTTCCTAGGTCACTGCCCTGCCATTCTGAGCAATGATCCCTTGGCCCATAGGATCAGGCTCCATATCACAGGGCATCCTTAGGGTCCCTGAAGACTCAGGAAATAGATGCCCTGGTAACATCCTGCTGCTGCTGAGAAGTCCCACTCATCTTCCTGGTTCCTTGTGCTGTTAACTTACTGCTCAGATTACTATCTATGAGACTAGAAAGGATTTGCTACAAAGAAATTCCAGGGAGGGGATTTCCCAGGTGCCATTCCTGGGTATTGCCATGATTGAGTCAGAGGGAGAAAATATGCAGTGGGAAATTGGGTTCCTTTTAAGAATATGGGTTAATATGCTTCTTAAGTAATCAGAGGGAACTAGGTATGGACATATTGTAGGACAGGGCCATGAGTGAAACTCCCTCTGTCCCTTACAGTGAAGATTTTTTAAAGAAAGTGAACACACACCCAACAGCTTATTCTCTCCAGCATATGCTTTTTTCCTGCACTGGATGGCACCTTAAAGAGGGCTGTTTTAGCTTGTGAATGCTGCTGGAAATGCAATATACCAGAAATAGGTTGGCTTTTATAAAGGGAATTTATTAAGTTACAAATTTACAGTTCTAAGGCCATAAAAATGTCTAAACTAAGGCATCCAGAAAAAGACACCTTGACACAAGTAAGACCAATCTGGAAATGCACGTGACTGATATCTGCTGGTTCTTGTTCTCACCCACCTCTGTGCTTCCAGCTTCTAATGCCAGCGATTTCCTCTCTAAGTGTCTGTGGGCCTTCACTTAGCTTCTCAAGGACACAACTCTGGATTTTGGCTTCCTTCACATCTCATAAAAAGTCACATAGCACTGTCTGCTGGATTCTGCATCTCCAGACATCCAAGTCTAGGCATCTGTCTCTCTGTTGGCACCCCAAGTATCTCCAAATGTCTGAATCTTTACCAGCTCTGAGGCAATTGTGTTTTCTCCAAAATGCCTTCCCTTTTAAAGGACTCCAGTAAACTAATCAAGACCTGCCTGGGATGGATGGAGTCACATCTCCATCTAATCAAAAGTCCACACCAACAATTTGGTGTGCTCATCTCCATGGAGTCAACTAATCAAAAGTTTACACCCACAATTGAATGGGTCATTCTCCATGGAAACAATCTAATCAAAATTTTCCACCATGCAATATTGAATCAGGATTACAGGACATGGCTTTTCTAGGATACACACTTTCAAACCAGCACATTCCACACACTGGACCCCCAAAAGACAAGTTTTTTCCATATGCAAAATATATTAGTCCCATTACGATATCATAAAACCTTAAACACGTTCAGTAACAATACAAAGTCAAAAACCATGCAAAATCTCATCAAAGTCAGTTACAGGCATGGTCTGTCCTAAGGCAAAATTCTCTTCTGGCTGTAGACCTGTGAAATGCAAAATGAGTCATCTGCTGCCAATATACAAAGGAGGAATAGACATAAGATATATATTTCCATTTTCATAGGGAGAAATTGGAAGGAACACATGGGTCACTGGACAAAACAGTTCCAGAGCCTACAGGGCAAACTCCATTACATTTCAAAGTTGAGAGTCATTTATTATCCTCAGGGCTTTAGAAAGCAGGAGGCATACCCTTTCAAGGGCCTATACAGTGGCCCTGCTTTCTCTAAACCCTCAGGTGAGGGTTGCAGTATTGAAGTGCATTGGGGGAACCACCTTTATCTTGACTTCACCTTCTCCAAGCACCAGGTCAGACCTGGGCTCTCATCCACCTCTGAGACACATGTTCAATGGAGCACTTGCCAGGCTCCCCCCAAATGTAGTTTATGTGCTCCACCCTTTCCAAGGCTTGGAGCCTCAAAACTTCCTGAACATCAAAGCAGAAGACCTTCCTTCTGCTTCTAGGGCAAACTCACTCTCTCCATGTGTATGGGTAGGTCTATTCTCCTGGCTTGAGAATTCCTGGCTCCAGACTTTAGCTTCCATGGTTCTTCCTTTAAAGTAATTTTTCCTTCAAACTGTGTCTTTTGTCTCTTTAGTCCAGGCTGGAAGTAATTCCATTTGTACATATCTCACAAGAAGTTTATTGATTTTCTATGCAGTATACAGGGATCACACCCATTAGACAATAGGATTTTACACAAATCCTTTCTGGATAACTCCATCTCCAATCTTGGCTTTTGCTGAAATAGCTGACTGGTTGCATGTTCATTTAATCCTTATGTAGGGTCATGTTCTCTGGGGTCTCACTTTCTGGAAGCTCAGAATTTTCCAGAATTCTCAATTTCTATTTTATTTGTATCCAAGAGTTCAGTTCTCAACTTATCTCTTTCCTGTTGCATTTTACTATAAGCTGCAAGGAGAAGCCAGACTCCTTTTCCCACATTTAGTTTGGCAATCTCTTCAGCTAAGTACCCTGGCTCACCACTTCTAAATTCTGCCTTTCATCCAAAACCAGTAGTCAATTTTGCCAGATTATCTGCCACTTTAAATCAAGGTTCATGCTCCTTCCAGTTTGTAATAACACCTGAATTATTTCTGTCTAAGACCTTATCAGAAGTATCTTTAGAGTCCATATTTTTACCAATAGTCTCTTCAAAGCAATTCAGCCTTTATTAAGTATATCACAATTCTTCCAGAATTTTTCCCTTATCCATTTAAAAAGCCATTCAATGTGCTTAGTATTTGCAAAAAGCAGCACCCCACTCCTCTGTTACCAATATCTGTTTTGGTTTGCTAATGCTGCTGAAAATGCAATATACAAGAAATGAGTTGGCTTTTATAAGTGGAATTTATTAAGTTACAAGTTTACAGTTGTCAGACCATAAAATGTCCAAACTAAGGCATCCAGATAAAGATACCTTGACACAAGAAACGCTGATATGGGAAGACTCATGGGTGGCATCTGCTGGTCCTTGATCCAGGTTCATTCTTCCAGGTTCTGATGCCAGTGGTTTCCTCTCTAAGCATCTGTGGACCATAATTTAACTCCTCCAGGACACAGCTCTGGGTCTGGATTACTTAGCATCTCATGGGAAGGCACGTGGTGACATCTGCTGGGCTATGCATCTCCAGACGTCTATGTCTAGGCATCTGCTCCCTCTGTTGGCACTCCAGGTATCTTTAAATGTGGGGAACTCTTGGAGAGCTGAGGAAGAGAGACAGAGACAGAGACAGACATGGACTTAATTTGGCTCCCATTGGATTTCTGCTCAACGTAGGTATAAATCCCCAGTCAGGTCCCAAAGGGCAGTATCACATGCTGCCCTGAGCCTCCTTGGATCTACATTGCATGAAGATGGGGCTGCTGCCACCTCTAAGTAGGGAGTTGGTTCCTCAGGGTGACCCAAGTTTAAGTGCTGGGACAAGGCAGACTTGAGATCTTATATTCCTAGAGAGAGCAATGAAAATGATTTTACCCTTTCAGGAAGACGCAGAATTGCATGAGGACATATGAGAGGGTAAGAATGAGCCTAGAAAGAAGAAAAAACAAAAGCATGTGGCCAAGCATTAATACCCATGACTTACCAGTCTGGATGGGCAGAAAAGAGAACTCACCCCTGGCTGACTTGCCAAATTATGTTACTGTATTTGGGTTTCCAGGTTCTTGGCCATGCCACAAAAAAGATTTCAAGGGCGCAGCATAGAAAGCAGGTAGAAAATTTGTTAGGTACCCATGTAAGAGGATATGTAGGCACTCTAACAAAGACAGAAGTGAGAAAGGCAAGAAGCCAGAATCTTGTACATTTTTTACTTAACATCCTATTTCCTTTCCCCACCCTATCCCCTCATAAACTTTATTCTAAATTCTGACTCTAAGTGCTTGCATATTCTAATTGTTTCAAAACAGTGAAATCATACAATATTCATCCTTTTATGTATGACTTATTTCACTCAGCGTGATGTCCTCAAGGTTCATCCATGTTGGCATATGTATCAGAACTTCAATCATTCTTACAGCTGAATATATTCCATTGTTTGTATATATCACATTTTATTAATCCATTCAGCAATTGTTGGACATTAGTTTGAGTCCATCATTTGGCAATTGTGAATAATGCCACTATGAACAAAAGTGAAAATATCTGTTCAAATCCCTACTTTCAAGTCTTTTGGTCATATACTTAGTAGTGGGATTGCCAGGTCATGTGAGAGTTTGATATTTAGCTTTCAGAGGAAGCACTAAAATGTCTTGCACAGCAGTTGCTCCATTTTACATTGCCACCAGCAATGAATGAATGTTCCTGTTTCTCTGCACCCTTTCCAACACTTGGTTTTCCTTTTTTGCAATAGCAGCCATTCTAAGTTCACAATACCTAGAATGTGTACTTGTACAGTTTTCTATGTACAGTTCTGTTACATTCTCAATTAGATTTATTCCAAGATATTTGATTCTTTTCATTTCTATTTTGAATGAGTTTTTTCTTGATTTATTTTTCTATCATTCAATGCTTGTGTATAGAAATGCTACTGATTTCTTGATGTTGATCTTGTACTCTACCACATTGTTGCATTCATTTATTGTGTCTAAGAGCTTTGTTGTGGATTTTTCAGAATTTTCTGTATATAGGATCATTTAAGCTGCAATTAGAGAAGTTTCACTTCATCCTTTCCATTTTAGATGTCTTTTATTTCTTTTTCTTGCCTAAGTGCCCTGACAAAACCTCCATTACAATGTTGAATAACAGTTGTGACATAAGGCATCCTTGTCTTGTTCCTGATCTTAGAGGTAAAGCTTTCACTCTTTCACTATGAAGTAGGAGGTTAGCTGTGGGATTTTTGTATATGCATTTTATCATGTTGAGAAAGTTTCCTTCTTGTACTCATGTTTTTATTATTTTTATTTAGGAAGCATGCTGTATTTTGCCAAATGCCATTTCTGTGTTGGCTGGGATAATCATGTGTTTTTATTTTTCCTTCATTCTGTTAATGTCATATAATATGTTAATTGATTTTCTTATGTTAAACCAACCTTACATTCCAGAGAAAAGTCTCTCTTGATCATAGTGTATAATACTTTTAATGTGCTGTTGAATTAAATTGCCTAGTATTTTGTTGAGGATTTTTGTGTCTATATTCATAAAAGATATTGGTCTATAGTGTGCTTTTCTTGTGACACCTTTATCCCGCTTCAGTATGAGGGAGATGTTGACCTTGTAGAATGAGTTAGGAAGGCTTCCTTCCTCTTCAATTTTTTGAAGATTTTCAGCAAAATTGGAGTTAGGTATTCTTGTAATGTTTGGTAGAATTCCCCTGTGAAGTCATGTGGTATTCGTTGTATTGCTAGGAGGTTTTTGATGACCGATTTGATCTCTTTTATAGTAATAGTTTTGTTGAAATCTTCTAATTATTCTTGAGACAATATAGGTACTTTTATGTTCCTAACAATTTGTCCATTTCATCTAGGTCATTTAATTTATTAGCATGCTGTTATTCATATTATTATCTTATAGTCCTTTTTATTTCCACTGGCATTGGGAGTAATGCCCCTCTTTTCATTTTGAATCTTTGTTATTTGTATGCTCTCTCTTTTGTTCTTTATCAGTCTAGCTAATTTTTTTCATATTATTGTTTTTTTCAAAGAGGCTACTTTGGATTCTGTTGAGTCTCTTTATTGCTTTTCTCTCATTTTCTTATCTCATTTATCTCCACTCTAATCTTTATTATTTCCTTCTGTTGGCCCACTTTGGGTTTGTTTGCCATTCTTTTTCTAGATCTTCCAATTCAGAGGTTAGGTCTCTAATTTGAAAACTTTCTTTTGTTTAATTAGAGAAGTTACAAATTTACATAAAACTCATGCGAAAACACAATATTTCCTTATTTTTGACACACTGGGTTAGTGTGATACCTTTGTTATTAACATATTGACATATTACTTTTAACTATTGGCCATGTTTTAATTCAGTTTATTTTTCTCATATACCACTCTATTATTCATACCTTGTAATTGGGGCTCTAATGCATTGTCAGTAGGAAAGTAAAATGTCACAGCCACTATGAAAAGCCGTATGGTGGTTTCCAAAAAAGTTACATACAGAAAGACCATAGTACCCTGCAATCAAACTCTAGGTACAAACTTAAAGAGAGTGAAAACAGGGCCCTCATGAGATACTTGAACACCAATCTTTATGGAAGCATTATTCACAGTAGTAAAAATTTGGAAACAAGTCAAATATCCATCAACAAATGAATGGTTAAACATAATGTGGTCTATACAAAAAATGGAATGTTATTCAGCAGCCATAAGGAAGAATGAAGTTATGAGATATGATGCAACAGGGAAGAGCTTGGAAAACATTATGTTTAAGGAAATAAGCAAGGCATATGAGGCCATATATAATAGGATATCAGTTATTAGAGATGACTAGAAATAATAAATTCAAATATAACATGATGTCACTTATAAGAGATAATTAGAAATAATAAATTCACAGAGATAGAAAGTAAAGTAGGTATTATCAGGGTTGGGTGTGGAGGAGGAGGAACAAGGAATGTTTTGAAAACTAAATACCAAAATTAAAATGAAGGAAGGATCAACTGGGAAGCTTACTTAATTCAGAAAATGAGGCCACCAGATAGCCATGGATTGAAGAGTGGGAGGCAAAAGAGTGAAGATAGCTGGCACGGTCATTTCTACAAGATATTTGGCCAAGAATTGAAAAAGATAATGGAGAAAGATAAGGTTGTCACTAGAGAGGGAAATAGAATTGAAGGAGAATCATTTTTCTATGCTAATGAATGGAGAGGAAAGACTACAGGAACTAAGGAAATTATCAATAAGGCCAACTGTACCAGTTTGAAAGGACTTAGGTACCCTAAAAATGCCATGTTTTAATCCTAATCAGTCTTGTGGGAGCAATGGTTTCTACTAATTTCTATTCAGTACTATAGGTTGAAAACTTGATTAGGTTGCCCAACTGATATGTGACAATCAATTGTGGGTATTAAACTTGATTATATGGAGATGTTTCTCCACCCATTCTACATGGGCCTTGATTCATTTATTGTAAAAGAGGAGACATTTTGGAGAGAGTTCCTTTTGGAGATTGTGAAAAGAGCCACAGAACCATGACAGAATGATGAGAGAACCAGAGTCCACCAGTCAGCGACCGTTGGAGATGAAGAAGGAGAATGCCCCCAGGGGAGCTTCATGAAGCAAGAAGCCAGGGGAGAAAGCTAGCAAACTGTCTCCATACTCACCATGTGGCTTCCCAGTTGAGAGAGAAATGCTGAACTCATTGGCCTTTCTTTGGTGAATGTAGCCTTTTGATGGTGCCTTAGTTTGGACATTTTCATAGACTTGCCTTAATTTGGAGATTTGCATGGCCTTAGAACTGCAAACTAGCAACTTATTAAATTCCCCCTTTTAAAAGCCATTCTGCTCTTGGTATATTGCATTCCAGTAGCTAGCAACAAGAACACAAACTTATAGTGGCACAATAGAATCTAGTGCACAGATGTTGAGCTTGTTCTTATGACAGTGGGGAACTTCTATATTTAATTGGATTGAAGTAGGAAAGGATTGATATAAATATAACCTAAAACAGGAACTGGCACAAGATATATGTTAGATGTATATTGGTTGTTATTATGCCGCGTCCGGCTCTTGAAGCCGAGTCGGAAGAGGGGCGTCGAGGTTAAGAAATCAGCAC